>JBBMEG010067182.1:0-13696 GCA_037832605.1 Cyclanthera cordifolia
ATTGGAGTTAATAAAATCAAACCTAAATTCACTTTAAAATTGATGAACCAAAAGAAAAAAAAAAAACAATTTTGAAGATTTAACATGTATAGATTAATTTTACATTTTTAATTAATTTAGAGATAAAATATTATATTATCTAATAAATTTAAAGTTTCATCTTTATATATTAACAAACTTTTCTTTATTTAGAAATGAATGGATTTTGATTCTCATTTGTAAATGCATAATTTGTTTAGCCTTTGCGTTCATAATGTGAAAAGTGTGAGACTTAATTTGCTTTTGAATATGAAATTTGCTTACTTTCTAACATTTTTTGTTTTCTTTTTGAGATTTTAGTATTTGAAAAAGTTAACCATTAATAGAAGAATCTTTTGTCACTACCTATTGCAAAATTATCACCAGAAATATCTTTCAAATGTACTCAAAAAAAAAAAAAAAAAAAAAAAGAAAAAAGAGAGAGAGAGAGAGAGAGAGAGATCATTATGTTTTTTTCCAAACATATTTTTTCCTAATTGTTTTTCTTTTTTTTGTTTGAGAAAAAAGGGAGATGTGTTATTTTCGTAAAATAATTACAAATGTAGTTACATTTTAAAAAATATATATATATATATATATATAATCATTAATACTATTGTTGATACTGAAAAATGGTCATCTGGGATTAACGGTAAATACTTATTTTATTGAGCACGAGATGCCTGCAAAAAATAAAATAAAATTTAGGCCCATTGGTATGGTGTAAGTCAAAGGAATGTATTCATAGAGTGTTTAGAGAGAGTTTGATAGCTCAAGATTAGCTTATAGCTCAAGTAGCTTATAATGACTTGGATTCAAATGTTATCTTTTGACTCTTTTACAGCAGCCAAAGTTGAAAACTTTGCATCCCAGTTAATAGTAACTTAATGGTCAGCTGTTTGTAACTTCATCCATTAAGCCTGAAAATAGTATCAACGTAACTCTTGATCGCTAAGAACTAGAGGTGTAACTGTGTGAGAGGTTACTTGAACTTGGTCGATCCTAAAGGGGTCCTTGACCATCACAATCGACCCTTTGGGGTTTCTAGCCTTCTCGGTGCAACTTTTGGCCGTTTCCACTTAAGAGTGTAACAGTTCTAGATGTTACTTGACGTGGTTGAACTCTTAGGAGACTTCTAACCTCCATGGACGATCTTTGTGGGCTATGGCCCTCTCGACCGACCCTTTGGAGGTCTGCTTTAGTCCCGGTCAACCCTTGTGGGTTCTCACCTTCATGCTCGCCATTAGGGGTGCTTCACTCTTTAATTGTGACTTTTTGTCATTGCTATTTTACAGTGCAGCGGTTTTAAGTGTTACTTAAACTTGGTCAACTTTTCACAGAGAGAGTCCTAACCTATATAGCCAACTCTCATGGAGTTTCCGCCCTCTCGACCGGCTCCTTTGGGGGTTGACTTTGGTCTCGGCCAACCCTTGCTGTGACAAGCGAGTTAAAATGCCCTAGTCCATTAATTGATTTATTAACTCATAAGTTGTTGGGACTATAGGGTAAGAGCATGTAATTAACAAGGCGAAAGCCTGTGATTACAAAATTTTCACATAATTAATCTAATTAATTATCTACATGCATTTACCCGTAAGCGATTGACATGTTGACATGTTGTTCATAAATTTATACTCACATTGAATGACGTCTCTCATCAATTCTAGCAGGTCTTTGTGACGAGTAGGATCGATCTATTTCCATGGAACTTCTTGATTGATCTCTCCAATTTTTCAGGCTATGACTTCTCTACTACAGTGAATGCTTGGTGGGAAGCCTTAAGAGAAGGGAGCTGGGATAACTTTGTCAGATATCTGAATGTGGAGAAGAAACAAGAACACTAAACTTCTGTGAGAGTTATTTTTTTAAGTGACAGTTACTCTGAAAAATGTGAGATTATAATGAAAGACCTCTTAGGCCTTCCATTTATAGTAGAGATAAGATATTCAAACAAGGAGAGAATAATATATTTTTATATCAAATATTTAAAGATATTAGAGAAATATATTATAATATTTATCTAATAAATAATCTCAATATATTTTCCTTTATTATTTAGTCAAGCTGAAATAGGCTTTACTGTTAAGGAAATGTCGGCTAAACAACTCTTAGTCCGCACGATGGGCTATTAGTTCAATGGTCGAGCGTGCCTCGGTAATTACTTCGAAGTCTTTTTTTCATCAAAAGAACTTTTTAATTAATATTTTTGCAATAAATATTAATTCAGTTAATATATCCAATATATTAATTTGTTCTCTTTAATTAACATTTATCAAATAAATATTAATTCAATTAATATATCCAATATTTTAATTAACTCTCTTTAATTAATATTTACCCAATAAATATTAATTCAATTAATATTACTAATATATTAATTAATTCTTATTAATTAATATTTATTCAATTAATATATCCAATATATTAATTAATCATCTTTTTAATAATGATCCAATAATTATTAATACAATTAATATGTTCAACATATTACTGAATTCTTTCTTAATAAATAAGTATCCAATAAATGATTTACATAATTAATTGATCCAATAAATTAATCAATTCTCATTTTATAAATAGTTACCAAATAATTATTTATACAATTAATTTATCTAATAAACTAATTATTGCTCAATAAATATTATCCAATAATTGTTTATACAATTAATATGTCTGACATATTAATTAATTTTCTTTTAGTAAATATTATCCAATAATTATTTATAATTAATTTATTGGATAAATTAATTATTCCTCATTAATATTTATCCAATAAATATTAAATTAATGTATTCAAAAAGTTAATAACGAAGTTCAACAAGTTTAAGCTAGCCCGAGTGCCGGTAGACCTATCTGTTGAAAGCTACAACGACCCGGGATTCAATCCATATTCGTTAACAACATGCTTATTCCACTAAAGGCGTGTGCTGAACTTTCATACACTATATGACAAGTTATGTCTATAGATATAATAGGCCATCTACCATGGGATCCTTGACGAGCCATTTATAATTCACAGCTGCGACAAGAATTTTTTTCCTACGCCTGTGATTATATATTTCTCCCTCGACGTAGATTTCTCTAATGAACAAATTGTTTATAGATCCCTCGACGTAGATTTCTCTAATGAACAAATTGTTTATAGATCCCTCAACGTAGATTCCTCTAATAAGTTTATTCCGTCAAGAAATGCTTATTCCACTAAAGTGTACCCTTTGTTCAAGCCTCAAAATTAATTCTTAAGGGAACAACTCTACATATTCCTCAATATTAGGATAGACATGAATTTCTTCTTGTGACGTTGCATTCCCAGCCACTCACTACGAAAATCCCCAATAAGGGAGACTTATTAACCAAAGGCTGTTTGGTTGGTCTCACCTATGCAAATCAAATGATTCATAAAGTATGAGTTAACAAACCACTCAAGATTAAGATCACATCGACTTACGATCCATATATTGCACACATTTAAGGTTATTGACTTGGAGCTAGATTCACTAGTATGTCCCACATATCTAAATAATCCTAGATGTATCAATTATCCAATTGATGCGATAAGGCTGAATGACGTTTGAATATTAAATGCGCAATATAAGCAAAATAATAACATTTATTAATAACTGAAATATGACATTAAATGTCTAACATTAAATGCTTTTTCTAACATACAAACCACTAGGCCTTTTAGGGCATAATCCCTAACATAAGAAAGAGTTTTCTTAGAAATTAAATGAATTAAAATTAAAGTCTTGAACGCATAGGGTTATAGTTACTATTCAAGGAAGTCTTGGGGGCCAATAATTAAACATGAGGTCATTCTTTAATAATGGAAAGTTAGAGGGTCATTATGCAAATAAGCAAAACCTCAGCCCCAATTTTCCCATTTCCTCTCCAAAAAAGAAAAAACATGCTTAGCCAAATCACTACCTTTTTTTTTTGCGATTTCTTCCCAAAAGGGCCGATAACCCTTAGTTTCTCTTCAAGTTCGTTTTCTCTTGCACGATTTCAACCCCAAATTTTGTGGGTTTCGTCTTCTCCTTCTTCTTGTTCTTGGCCGTTGTTTCTTGGACGTTCTTCTTGCGCCATTTCTAGTTCAAATGGAGCTCGGTTCGGGTTAGTCGTGTATGTGTAAACAACGATTCTCGCTGGAATAGAAAAATGCCAAGTATTGAGCCTTTAAGTAATGCATGTGGATGTGCGTGAGTGGTTTGACAACTTGTTTCACGTTCTTTCAAGCTTGGTTGTGAGTTGTAGTAGGGTTGTGACTCTCTTGGTACATTGTTGTATGAGTTTATTTTGTATGGCTTAGATGGTGTTTTTCCAAATTAGAATGAGTGTATATTGAAATAGTTCGTGCTTATGCATATTTAAGTAAAGAGTCAATTGAAGGATATGCTTCTTCAACTGGGTTTTCCATAATGTTGTTGGCTGGTTTTCAAAACAAGAATTTAAGTTTGAGCTCGAGTTGTGTTCGAATGTAAAAGAAATTTTGAGTTTTATTAAAGCTTCTTTTGGTTGAGAATTGATTTCACCCGAAGAGTTGTTAAAGATAAAGTTCACTTTAGGGTTGTTGCTAGTTCTGAGTTTGAAATCGAGTTGGATTGAGTCGTTAACCGAGTTCGGCTCAAGGCTTGCTAATTGAGTTTAAATCGCATGTTTCTTGGAAGATTGCCTTTCAATTTAGCAATCTTGAGCTCGAGCTAGTTTGTGGCTATGTTAAAGAGCTTGATCGTTGACTCTAATTCAAGTTTGACGAGATTGATTTGTGCAAGTAAGCTTGGGTATATTTAGCTTCTTTCGAACTCTTTAAGTGTTATTGGATCTCAAATGCTAATTATTTTTGTGTTTTTGGCTTGTTTGTAGTTTCGAAAGCTCGGAACCAAAGTTTGATTTGGACTCTAGTTTCATGGCACGTTCTAAGTAATCTATGAGCAAGGGACCATAACTATGCATTGTTTGCTTGGACTTACCTAGTAGTGTATGCTTACTTGTATTGCATGTCTAATATGCATGTTCGTTTTGATTGAAATTGAGCAATGTATTGTTCTTTACCCTAAATTCTTACATGTTTATATCTAGCATTTATATTTCTTGATTTTATCTTGTGCGGTTGATGTATATATATTCCTAAATGTAGTTTTAACTCTTGATACTCGCATGTTGAATATGTTCTAGGGAACAACCCATCGAAGTGGCCGGACGCGGCAACATTCTCTGATAGATAGAGGTAGTCAGATGTAAGAGAATATGCTTGCAAAGAGATGGATTATAACCATTCTAAGAACGGTATGTGACCATCAGGTCTAACCATAGGGTGTTATAGACGTGCTGGGTAGTAGACCATAGTCCGTGCTCTTGCAATCTTTTCTGATACCAAGGGAGTTAATGAAGATAGTATGGGGTTTACGTTTAACTAAAGCATAGTCAAAGCATCATAGACTATATGAGTAACGAATTATCAAGCGAAAGCGATATCTAGGCTTCGACTAGTATATTCCCTAATGCTTGGGCAGATAGCTATAACTACAATTGGACGAGCTGCCGATTTGCTAAATACTTTGAGAGAACTTGATAGGTTCACGTTCGCCTCACACGCTCTAGAGGTATCTCAAATGACGCCTAGTGCCTTCATTTTCTTTACATCCAATTATCGATTATTCGATAGGATCGAGTAATGACTTTTCGGGCCTCATGGCATTGGCTGTGAGACTTCTTCTCGATTACTGTCACTTGGTATGGGACGCTTGACATAGGTACCTGAGAGTCAAAATGCGTTCTCATTGTTTTTTCATACTATTTATAGACTTATGATTATACCATGTGTTGTGTTCACCTCGTGCAATATTTCTTACTAAGTTTTCATATACTCAGCTTTAGTTTTATGTTGGGTTGTGGATTCAAACCATAGGTGCAGGTACGCACCAATATGAATGATCGACGATTGAGAATAGACTTAAAGTGGGACATGTGTGTTACGTCGTTTAATGACTTTCCTTTATAGTTTTAGTCTTATTGCATCTCTTTCTACACGAAATGTTGCAATAACATAGTCTGAACTGTTTTTAGTTTGAAAATCGAGATCTCGAGATCTATCTTTTAATTGTTTGAATGCCTGGATAGTTTGGGTGTTTGTTTTATATTTGGAGATCTTATTGAAATGAATTTCAAAATTCCAAGTTATATTTTACAAATCCTTGTAGGAATGAGTTTCTCATATTTTAGGGGAAGCTCTGTCGAAACTTTTAATAAATGTTTCATACATTAGTAACCTTCGTGGTATAGCCTAACAGTTATACACCAGGTCATTACACTTGCGAGTCAAGGACTAAGGGGTTTCTTGCCCTCTGTACGTAACTTCTGGCTATTTTCAACAGATCTAGATGTCAGTTAGACTCGGTCGACTCCTTGAAGAGAGCCCTAACCTATATGACCGATCCTCGGAGGTCAAGGCCTAGGGAGTTGGATTGGGCTAGCCGGTCCCAGCGGGTCAAGGCCTCCATGCCCGACCTTCGGGAGGGCTGAATTGGGCTTGACTGACTCTCGAGGGGTCAAGACCTCCATGGCCGATCCCTTAAGAGGTTGGAGCCGCTCTGGCTACCCTTTGGAAGGGTCTCAGCCTTGTTTGAGTATTTCGAAAAATATTTTGCCTATAACAATTGTATTATAAATACTGTCTTATAAAAAAAGAATGATAATACACATTAATACAATGGCTACATTTGTTAATTTTTGTGAGAGTGATTATATTTATAATTATTTTATAGACTTGATTAATTTTGTAAGTTTCCCTTTTTTTTTTTTTTTCATCTTGAATTTAAGAATCTAAAATATATTATTTTATTTTATTATAAAAGTTTGTTTTTTATGGATGAATGAGAATAAATGTCAAAATATCTCATCAACCTTTTGACAAATTTATGGATACATAATTTTTTTACAATAAATTATATTAAAATAGATTAACAAAAATAACATCTATAACATATAAAACTAAATATTTAAATTACAAGATTACTATAAAAAAAAATCTAACTATTGAAGGGTATTTTAGAAATAATTATTAAAGCTAAAAGAGTAAGTAGCTCAATAACATTAGTGAACATCTAAAGACCATGAGGTCACGAGTTCAGTTTTAACTTTTGATTGCACGCACACGACCAACACTCATATGAGATAGATTAAAACTTGTACTCACTAGTCTTCGACAAAAGCTTCTAGAATTGATCTTCAAAAGGTTTGGTTAACGCTATAGTGATGAAATAGATTAAAAACGAGGTTATTCTTTTTTGTTGAGTTTGATGGTTGATAATTAATTGGTATTTCTAAAAAGTGATATTTTCTTAAAGCAAGATGAACTTATTTCTTGTAAAGCAAGATGAACTTCTCATTCAAATCATATATGAAGTAAATTAAATTTGATTTGATATTGTATGTATATTTGGAAGTCATTTCATAAGATCCAAATTAATTCAATACTATGAACATCTTTCTTTTCTATCTTCGTCATGTCACTAAGTTGTTTTTATTTATTTTTTGAAACTTTTTTTTTTCTCTTTCTTTAGTGTCATTTTGGATTGCAATTTGTTTGGTCAAGTTATCAAATTAAATGGGACTCTATATACTAGATTCCATGTACCACATTATGACGTGAATAATTGGTTTTCTTTTCCCTTTATTCAAATTAAATCCTTCAAAATTTTTAAATCATGTCTCACCTCAACTAACCTAACAAATCAGACCTTTCACATTTAAATATAAACTTCTGAATTTATTTTGTTTGATTTTTATATTTTTACTCTAAAAATAATGTATATTTCAGATATTTCATTTGAATTATTATTGTTTTCGATAGATAATTATAACAATATTTGTATTATATACATTAACATGCCCGGAGACAATGTATATATTAATCAAATGAGTATTGAATATACATTTATGTTAGCGTGGAATAAAGATTTTAAAACATAATAAACATTCTAAAATTCGTAGTACTAAAATAATTATGCTAAAAGAGTAAAATTCACCTACTAATAAGAATTTACAAAAATATATATTATTTAACTTGTTTGAAACCCAAGAGATTATCAAAATAAAAATAAAAAAAAATAAAAAAAAAATAAAAAGAAAGAAAGAAAGAGAGATTGAAAATCTAGATTATCGATTTTATATATATTTATTTTTTTTTTATTTTTGGATCAATTTTACAATTTAAAATTAAAAGGCGGCAAGAAAAGTGAGAAACCAACTTTATTAGAACATATCCTCTTTCCTTAAATTTGATTTAAAACTTGTCAAAACTCAAAAAGTAATTTTAATGCTCCGATTGGATGGTTTGGGTTAAGCTTTCCTTGAACGGACTGTCAAACGATTAAGCTTTTCTGAATATGAAATGTGCCTCAAAATTTTAGGTTCTAAACCTTTCTATTACATTAATTTGTGGTTTTCATTTTTTTGATGTGTATCAGAGGCCTTGGTTATAGAGAATAGTTGGAGCAAAGCTTCGATTTCAAAAAAAAAAAAAAAAAAAAAAATCTTTGGGTATATGTTTGGACTTGAGCATTTAAGAATATTTACTAAATACTTATAACAAAAACTAGGTCGAAACAAATTTTTTATTGTAATCATTATTTTTAAATATTCAAAATAAATATCCATTCTAAACACTTTTAACATCTCAATCCAGACATCCTTTAGTTTTCAAAATTCAAAATTCAAAAAAAAAAAAAAAAATCAAGGTTAAAATACTATTTTAATCTCTAGACTTTGAGATTTGTTTCATTTTGGTTCTTATAAGTTCAATTTAGTCCCTAATCTGTTAAGTTTACTCCATTTTGATCCCTAAATTTTCAAGTTTATTTTATTTTGATCCCTAAACTATCAAATGCTGAATTTTAGTCCCTAGACTTTCAAAGTAAAGTAAATTTGGTCCTTAGTGGAAATTTTTTTATTAATATTTTATTTAAAAATTAATCATATTTCTTTATAAATTTAAGAAATATGTTCACATATTTTCTTTATTTATATTAAAATTATTAACATTGAACCAATTTCTAAAAATATCAACTTCGAATTTATTATAGGAAACAATTTTAAACATTTTTTAAATTTTCTAGACTAAAATGAAATTTTTTGAAAGCCGAAAGACTAAAATTGGACATTTAAAAATCTAGAACCAAAATGGAACAAGCTTGAAGTCCAGAAACTAAAATTAAACTTTTAAAAATCTAGGACCAAAATGAAACAAACCTTAAAGTCTAGGGACCAAAATGGTATTTTAACCTAAAATCTATTATCAAATCCTTCATCAATTTTAGAAATACATTCACTTCATCTCATGTTAGGCCATGCATGAATAAAAAGGAAATTGGAGAAGAAACATGCATGAACAAAATTGCGTAATTGGAGAAGAAACATGCATGAATAAAATTGCGTATATTATTATATCACTATATTTTTCTTGTGGTCGAAGATATTACATACACAGATTCTATCCATTCAATTGCTTTAAACAAAGGGAGCTTTTTAGCTGCAGACAAAGACTTAACTTTCATCATCTATTGTAAAATCCAACTTACTTGGGGGAGTAACTCTCATCTGTACAGCATTTCAACTGTTGGTCAAGTTCTTTTTCTCCCTCCCCTCGGTTTCGAGCGAAATTGTTTATCGGCTACCTCGAATTTCCCCATCGAATTCCCCCTAATTATGGAGCAATAGGCAAGTCTAAATAAATAATACAGAAAGAAGTGAAGTTCAGTAAATCCGTACTTACATTGGTGTAAACATGGTGCCCACTTCTCTCACGATTGTCTCTAACATGCTTGTATCCAAATCTCATGCCACAACAAGCAAATGGTTTTTCTCCCAAATGCACAACCTTAATGTCTGACAGAACAATAAACACAGCAACATATCAACCATCTCATTCTCTCTAAATACAACCAAACCATTCATTCGGGATCTCCTTATCTATAAGTAGTTCTGTTTTTTGATTTGATTATGCACACCTCGACTATTTTTCCAAAATAAACTGTATGGACCTCAATTGTTGTCAATATTCAAGAAATGGAAAGTTCGAAAATTCCTTATAATGGTATTATTGTGAAGGTGAAAGGAAGACTCTTTGGTGGTATAAATACGGTAATGAAAGAAGAAAACAAAGCCAATTTCCATTTCCTTTACAGGAAATTCCTACGGAACCTCTCCATATTCTATCCCTCTCCTCTCCTTCCTATCGGTCGAGGTCCTCCTCCCTTTAGACAAGCAGCTCAGAGAGGGAGGAAGTCTAATTTTGGAGGCTAGGTTTGAGGATTTGAAGGACTCAGATTTACCGGTTAGCATGTTGTTATCCTTTTATCATTTTGTGAAGTAATTGCTGGATTCTTAAGGTTATATAAAATATAAAAAGGTTTCTACTGTTATTTCTATTCCATTGTATTTAGAATTGTTTTGGGTAGAATTTTGGAAGTGGAAAGGTATAGGATACCTTACACAAACCATCAACGAAATTCACAAAAATCAATTTTAGGTAGGTAATCATCATAAGATTGAACTCATAACCCTTTGGCTCCCTAAAGCCTCTTTAACAACTAGGCAAATCCTCACTAGTTCTGCACTACTTACCGTTGAAAAAACATTGCTGCAGCCCACACGCATGCATTGAATTGCCTTTTGTGGAGCTTCACTTTCGTGCTTTTGTCGTAGATGTTCTTCCTCAACTTCTTTTCTCCACAAATCTCACATTCATCTTGGAAACAATCTGCTTCTGATATTCAACTTCAGAAGTATCACCATCATGAAATTATGTCAAGTGTCTATTTAAACAGGATAGATATCCAAATTCACGGCTACAATTATCGATTCGACACTTGAATATCATTCCATTATGCAGGAGAAGGTGTCGAGTCAAATGATCCTTTCTTCTATAACTGGCTTCACAGCATTCTACTTACAAATATATGGCCTTTGCATTGAAATAATACGCGGTTAACTGTGAGTATATAAACCTAAGAAGCCTCGTCATCAACATTTACAATAACTACACTTCAAACCTCAAACTACTGCAGCGTGACCAAGGGCCTTCGTGATGGAGCTTCTCAGGAGGTCTCCCAACCTGATACTGATCCAATCAGGCGATGAAAATGCAACCTCGAGCATTTTGGAGTTCTTAATGTGTGATCCAATGCTTCACCCTGAGACATCCAGAATCGTTCACATTTTTAAAATATTCAAGGAAATGTTCCTGCAAAACTAATCACCTTCGATGCAAGAAAACAGATGATTTGACAGGAAGAAATGCACTAAGAAACTTCCAATAATTCGTTACTAATAAAAACTTATAAAAGACACAAGTACCAATGGCTAACATTGCAGAGTAGATGCTGAAATCTACAGTTGATATCAAAAGAATTTTATCGGTACTGATAAGTGATAACACAGCCTAAAATTGAAGTGAGACGGCCATGTAAACTATAAAAACACAGTTTAACCCCATTAGTGATACCCGAAAAGGAAATGTAGAACAACAACAAAGCACCTGGATACCCAACAATAATACCTACATACGTGAATAACCGTACACCAACATATCATGTTATATATAGTCCATAAGCATGCAACTAATTAAGAGACATTAAGTAAAACATAATGTTTTGCTAAAACCTCCGAGTAGGAGAGAAGCAATTCATATGTTTTTTTTTGTCGGGAAATCAAAACTTTGCTCTACTATATCGATAGTAATCATGCTTGTCCTTAGGTCAGGCATCGAAAGATATCGAAAGACATATACAAATTAATGTCATGTGTGAATAGCAATTCATATGCTACTGTACATATAAAACATCTTCAAATACCTTGAGTGAATGGCTTTGCATATGCTGCTTCATGTAAGCAGGCTTCTTGAATGCAGCCCCACTCTCCTTACAAACATTGGGGTTTTCATCTTTGTTCTTATCATTTCCATCTGTAAAATAAAGTTAATAAATTAATGAATTCAAATAAAGCCAAAATGAGCATAATCAAGAAGTTAGAGATTCAAATCACTCCACCGCAATCTGTTGAATTAAAAAAATAATAATAAATTCAAATAAACATTTAGCAGCCGCTAATATCCCAATGATACTAAAATATTCCATTCGTTAACACGTAGAACGTTCGTTTGGATAATACACCAATTTGTCTAATATCTCCCCACACAAACAACAATTCCTACCATGAAACTTCTCTTCGCTAATTATGAAACGAAACACCAATCGCCATCTACACTAAATCAGACAAATCAGTCAATAACTATATAAACGAACAAATCATTAGCCTAGAAGATTCACATTCCCAACCAAAGTCCGAACAGAACAAACCCTAACTTTTTGATTCGTTAACCCAAACTAAATCTGATCAAAATCCAAACTTCTCATTTTCTGAAGTTAATCAAACTAAGGACACTAGAAAGAATATAGGAATGAAAAGGACGTGTGATCCGTACAGACCTCAAGGATGAAGGGGCTGCGGCAGAAGAAAAGAGTTGGCGCGGCGGCGTGCGGCTGCAGCAAAAAATGGTGTTGCGCAACAGAGGAGCAATGTTCGTCGCTGCAGATTCAGCTATCAGCGGGAAGAGCGGGCCGAGCCGTAGAGCATCTCGGTAATTTGATAGTTGACTTCCCAATATTGGGCCCAGGCCCAATACGTTATGGACCTTGGTCTGGAAATCAATTCTTCAGGCCCTAACATTTGTCACAATCCTCGTTTTTTCTTTTTTTTGGTCTATTAGGTTAGTTCAAAAAAAAGCTCGAGATAATATTTGTACGGGGTTTCGGGCAAGAAGAATTGGTTATAGCTATAGAAGAATGAGAATAAGGAAAGAATACTGCAAAAATTATTATGGAGTAAAGATAAGGCTTAAATATCAAGAATCCTCATACACTATGAAGTTTTGTCAAAATTATACTTGAACTTTGAATATTGCTCAGCTAACATTAGTGATGCACTAGTATTTATTCGATCAATGGTTCCCCACATTCAATGTTGTAATCTCAAAAAAAAAAAAAAAAAAAAATTGAATAGTGCTTCACTAATGTCAGCTGAGCTATGTTCGATTTGGCGAAAATTTAAACCAAGTTACAACAATAAGTACAACTCGTCAAAAAAAGTTAATTAGTTTAAGCTATTATTTAATTACTTCCAACATAAAAAAAATGCACTACAAGATTGAACACCTACGGCGACGGAACTTTCCGTCGCCTTAGGCTAAGGCGACGCAAAAGCTCCGTCGCCAGAACCTCGTCGCCTTAACCTATAGCGACGCAAAAGTGCTCCGTCGTCTTTTTTTGTCCCCATCGGCGACTAATGTATGCTCCGTCGCCTAAACCTCGTCACCTTCAGCGACGGAGCTTCTCCGTCGCCTTAGATTTGCTCGTCTACGACGACGGAGGCCTATTCCGTCGCCTTAGGTTTTTTTTTTTTTTTTTTTAATCAATTATTATGTTTGTGATTCCATTTTTTAAAATAAAATATAATTGCAAAATCGAAAGACAAACAGAATTCACATTGAACATTTGCATTTAATACAATTAAAGTGTACATAAAGTAATGTTAAACAAACATCCTAGAAATGAAATGTAAATACAATTTAAACTACTCCTAGAGATGACATTTTTGAAAGGTAAAAAAACCTCAACTAGTC
>JBBMEG010067203.1:0-13692 GCA_037832605.1 Cyclanthera cordifolia
GATAAACGATTCGCAATCACAACTGTCACTTCTTTCTTTCTTACACATTAACTTCTCTTTTTTTCTTTTTTTTTTTTGGAATAATTCTTACACATGACATTTGACGACGATAGTAAAGATGATATCGCACCTAAACCTACAAATACAACCCAAATAAAATGGTAAATTATAAGTTTACTTTAGGAAGAAAATTAGATTGTAATTATTGGTTGATTAAATATATTAAAATTAATTATTTATATGTTTAATGCTGAAAATGTGAGATAAATAATTGATTGACACAAAGATGCATCATTCATATATCATAAGTTACATATACATACTCAATTCAATTTGCATATGATTTACGAATGATATGTATCTATGGATGTTTTAACTAAATTATATTTTTTTCAAATCATATAAATTAAATTCTATGGATGTTTGGATTGAGATTTTAGAAGTATTTATAGTGACGATTTATTTTGAGTATTTACAAGTAATGATTATATTTAAATTTGATATAATTTTAAAAAATATTTAAAACTAGCATTTAGAATTGGGATTTATTTTGACTATTTAGGTTTTAAGAGCATTTGAAATTAATATTTAGAATGAAAATTCATTTCGAGTATTTATAAGTAATAATTACAATCAAAACCTCATTTGGATGTAGTTTTTAGGAGTGTTTAAAATTAATATTTAGTATGAAGATTTATTTTGAGTATTTAAAAGTAATGATTGAAGTCTAATTCTCGTTCGGTTGTAATTTTTGTAAGAGTATTTAGTAAATATTAATTTGAAATACTCTTCAAAACTCTCCTAACAAACAACTTTTTTTCCACCTCTGAGATGGAGACTGTCAACACTTAACTATTTATTATTGTTATTTTTTAGACTAAAATTTAGTTTTAAAATTATGTGAACTGAAATATCGTTAAACTTTCTTTAAGCCCCGTAATCAAATTTATAATTTATACATTAAAAAAAAGTACAAGCGATTTTTTGTTTTTTGAAACAAAATACAAGTGATTTTTGAATTTATATAATATGATATTATTAAATATTAAATCATGTTATTCAAAAAGTTCTTAATAATCATCATTATTAATCAAAACGCAATCATAATTGAAATTGTTGGGTCAAGTTTTAACGTTGAGTTCTTCCAATATCAAATATCAATAAACCAATTTACTAGGTTATATTGATCCTTTAGATTATTCTTGAACTTTGGCTATCTTGTTAGTGGTCGATTTTGGTCCAAGTTGTGGACCGAAATTAATTTATTTACAGAATTTTGTTATCGTTTATGTTTACTCCTCATTTTGTTCCTAGTGGGCTCGTTTGTTTTTTTTTTTTTTATTATTATCAATGAAGCCTTTTGATTAAAAAATATATATATATTAATCTAATGGGTGTCACTTACAAAGTTTTAAAATGGGGGTTGGTTTTAAGTTAAATGCTAGTTTTATGGGGGTTTTTTTTTTTCAGAATTTGTCTCTGAGTAAGGGGTGAAGTAAGGGGTAGACTGCCCCCGTCTGAGCCGCAGGTGCAAATTTTCTTTTTTTTTTTTCTCTTATTTATGCAAATACATTTACAAAAAAAAATAAATTAATTAATTAAAATATTCATAAATGTAACATCATATCAAATCTAAAACATTTTTCATAACTCCTCCATAAACACTCTATTAAAACCTTCAAACAAACAACAATGAATAACAACCTTTTCTAAAAAGTCTACTAAAACCTTCGAACAAACGAATACTTATTAAACACTCAAAATAACTCATCCACAAAATCTCTAACAAACGACCTAAAGAGTTAAATAGCCAAACACATCTTAAATAGAGAAAGCAGAAATAATAAATTTACTGATTTGCCCCTCGAAATGGATAGAGAGCTGATGTAAGTAAGTAAACTGATTTGGCCCTATTTGAAATATAGTATAATGACGAGACTCAAACTAAAGGTAAAGTACTGAGAGAGAAAGAGAGAGTTGCAGTTTTTGAAAAGGAAAGAAGAGTGAAAATAGTATATTGACTGTACTCTCAACAAACTACTAGGAGTTGTTTGTTTCAAATTTGATGAAACATTTAGTTCACTGTTTAGGTATGAAGAGTTATGAGTATTTATAAATTTTTGTTTTTATAATAGCTCGTTTGTTTGATAGTTTCGGTAGAGTATTTATAATCAAATACTTATTTACAATAATTTTGGAAAAATGTTTGTATATGGTTATTTGTTTGTGTGATGGTTTTATTGTGGATCTCGAGGTAATTGCTTGTTTGTATGAGTGTTTTAGTAAAGTAATTGTAATAAAAAATTTGAAACACTTATTTTGTAGATTTATGAAGCATTTATTTGGAATACATGTAATTATTTTGTGGGTTTATGAAGCATTTATTTGGAGCACTTACTACTCCATTTTTTGATTTCCCAAACAAACATTTGATAAAATCTAACATCTCACACTTAATTAAAACCCACGAACAAACACCTCCTTAGGCATCAAATTTCAAAACCAATAGGTAAATACAAAAATAGGATAAAATATTTATTTCGATACTTAATCTTTCGCTTTTATTTCATTTTGATTTCTAGATTTTTAAAGTATAATTTTAGTTCTTAAATTTTATTGTTTGTTCCATTATAATTTAAACTTTTAAATGTTCAATTTTAATCTTAAACTATAATAAAAATTTAAAAATTTTCTTTAGGATAAATTTAAAATTAATATTAAATTAAATTAGTTCAATAATATTAATAATTTTAACCTATTACTAAAGTTTATATAAAAATATAATATTTAAGAAAAACTGACAAAAAAAAAAAAATTAATGACCAAATTTATTTTAGTATTATTATTATTATTATTTTGTAAAATAAAATATGACTTTTAAAAGTTTAGATAATAAAATGAAACAAAATTGAAAAACCTAAAAAAGTGCAGTGACAAAATTTAAACTTGTGAAAATATAAGATCGATATAAAACAAAAATTAAAATAATGTTTTAACTTAAAAAAAATGCATGCAAATAGTTATGAATTGATTAATGAAAAAATATATATAAATCAATATCGATTTACTTATTTTACAAAAATAAAAAGCCATTTATAAAATTAAAAAAAAAAAGGGTCAAAATTAAAAGCAAATGTCCAATGCATCCAATCCAAAATTATAGTCTGGGTGCTGAAGAGGAATCTGATAGTTTGTCATTAAGAGTTTATTTGGGCTTAGTGTATATGTGTTGTGTATCTCCTTATCTTGAAATAATGATTCCTTTACTAATTAATTAATTTTAAGGTAGATCTTCCCACTTTATATTAATTAAATTGAATTAGAGTTAATTATATTAAATTGAAAAGAATGAGAAGGGTTAGTAAGTATGTATTTGATCGTACCATTAGAAATGAATACAAGTTAATATGATGGAATAATGATTGTTTTTTATATAAAAAAATTATTATAATTAGTTATAATTAATGAAAAGGAAAAAAAAATCATTATCCTAATGGATCATTTGTATCACAAATTTATTCTATGGAAACAAAAAATGACATTAAATGATTGACTAGAATAAGGGAAATGGGTTAAGCCATCGACTTTAATCGGAGTTCTAGTTATGGTTGAATCGGGTTGGTTCGGGTTCAACCGTTGATAGTATGGTCACCTTGCACTCATTTTACGCCCCAACTTTTGATAATCCAAAAATCTTTTATCAAACATGTTGCTGCACCAAAAAAGATTTTTGGATCATCAAAAATAGTTGGGGCGAAAAATTGGAGACCTCGAAAGAAAAATAAAAAAAACAAGAAAATGTTTGGAATTTGTTAGAGAGAAGAAAATGGCTTGGTTTTTCCTTGCCATGGCACCGGTCTTATAAATAGAGAAAGCAAAAGTAATAAGTTTACTGATTTGCCCCTCCAAAATGATAGCTCCTAAGTAAGTTTACTCATTTGCCCTTTCTCAAACATAGTACACTCACCGGACTCAAAATTAGAGATGTTTGGGCGACGGTAATAAAGGAAGAGAAAGGAATGAGAAATTTTTTTTGGGGTTTGAACCGTCGAAAATCATTCATGGCATATTGACGTTTTTCTAAAATCATATTTTATTCTTTTTCATAACAATTTTTTATTTTTTCCATAATTATTATTCACTCGGATGGTACCTTTATTTTATTTTTTTCATTGTCATTTTCTACTCTCAAACACAATTAATCATTTTTCTCGTAATCATTACTTTAACCACATACACAATTAATTATTCGCGATATAATCATTTCATTTCTCTTTTTTCTTCTAATTCTTATTTCTCTCATAATTATTTTCGTTCTCTTTTCCTCAAACACCCTCTTAAGGTGAGTTTGTATCGAGACTTTGGAAGAGTATTTTAAATTAATATATACTAGATACTCCTAATAAAACTACATCCAGACGAGGTTTTAATTGTAATCGTTACTTTTAAATACTCAAAATAAATCATTATTCTAAATACTTTAAAAAACTAAGCTTTTGACTTTAATTATTACTTATAAATACTCAAAATAAATTTTTAAATATTCTTAAAAACTACATTTAAACAGATTTTTTATTACTACGAACTGTTACTTTTAAATATTCAAAATAAATATTTATTATAAATAATAATTTGAACTATAAATCCAAACATACCGGAAGGTAAACCACAAAAGCGAGTTGCAGTTGATTGAACAGGAAGGAAGAGTTAAAATAGTACAATAATTGAGAGTATTGAAAGGGAAAGGGTACAGCTGTTGGTAAATTGTTGTAATATACAGTGCAAAAAATAGTAAGACTTGAAATAGCCGTTGAATACTTTATTTCCCAATATGCCCCTTGAAATTAAAGCCTCAACCACAAACCTGTATCTTCAATTAATGGTATTAGATTTTGAAATAATATTTCAAATTAATATTTATTAGAAAAAAATTACATAAAAATATGCACTCATTATTTTTAAACATTCAAAATAAATTTTAATGTTAAATACTAATTTAAGTACTTTTAAAAATATATTCAAACAACATTTTTTAATGTAATAATTACTTTTAAACATTCAAAATCAATTTTAATTTTAAACACTCTTAAGATTTTGACTACAATTATTATTAATTATTATTTTTAATAGTAAAATAAAATTTCATTTTAAATACTCATAAAAACTAAATCAAAACAAGTCGTTTAGTGCGACCATTACTTATAAATATTCAAAATAAATTTGCATGTGATATTAATTGAAAATAATTATTTGGGTTTAGATAAAATATTTTAATTAAGAGTAAAAATCATTATAAAAGAAGTGTATAATTTATAAAATATATTATTGATGGATTTAGTTTTATATCTCAATTATTTTGAACAAACATAAGCTAAGATTCAACCAAAACAATGATAAATTAACTGTAAACTTTGAATAATTGAACAAACTTCTGCCTCTAAATATTCATTTATATTTCATCTACCCTCCTAAAGTGAATATGAAACTCTAAAAAAAAAAACCCTTGTCTTTACTCTCTCATACCTTTCCATTGTCTTCCATTATTATCATTTACAACTTCTCTTGTTTTTTTTAAACAAAACCAAACAAATTCATGTACAAATTCCTGTTGATTTTTTTTTTTTTTTTTTAGAATAGATAATCGCATTATATTTGGGATGATTACATCTGTTCTTAGTCCAGCCAACGCTTTTCTACTCAAATTCCTGTTGATTTTTTTTTTTTTTTTTTTTTTACAATAGATAATCGCATTATATTTGGGATGATTACATATGTTTTTAGTCCAGCCAACCCTTTTCTACCCAAATTAAAAGTTAGTTAGGTGATTGAATTTATTTTCAATCATCATTTGCTCTTTTTTTCAACTATATATATATATAGTATATGTTATTTTGTAGTGAACAACAAATTACAAATTGAGATATAAAATTCGGAACTTATAAGCTTTAATACGTTGACAAATACAATATTTCATAAATTATCGATCTTATTAGTTATAATCTTTTATTTTAATATCATTTTTGCTTTTAAGACGAGATTTCAGCAAATAAGATGAATGCGAGACAAGTATAAATTCGAAATATATATTTGTATTGATTTGAATATGTGCGAATGTAGAGTTCAGGCTTGTTGAATTCTTTATGAACTTCAAACTTCTCCCCCCTTGAAGATGAGTTCTTTATAGACTTTTCATGGACCATGAGCTTGGGCTTTGATGAGCCTTTGGGCTTGACACTTGGGCTTGACCCATTACACTTGTTTACATGGACACGAGTTTTACTATGAACTTCAGCCACCAATTAAACTTGAGTCTTATATAATTTTAACCTAATTTCAAAATAAAACAAACTTTTGATCAAATTTAATTTTTAAAAATATTGTCTCAATTAATTTAATTTTATCATTAAATTTGAGATAATAACGTGACAATTTATGATCGACCGAAATTTCTCCGTCAACAAACACAATTTTTTTTTTCTTTTGATTTATTTACGTATTTATAAGAAAGGATTGGAAGACACTATATATCTTTTGAATGAGTCTTACGGCCACTTGATTTGAACTATATGCATCAAATTCAATTAGGTCATTTTACCAATTTAGTTATTCTTTTATTTTCTACTGTATATTGTGTTAAGCAAACTGTACTACAGATGAAGCTCAAAACGTACAAACAGAAAAACAAGTGTATTTTTTTTAGTATGACAGTGAGTTAGAAGATTCAAACAACAAATTTTGTGATTTTTAAAATATCTTTTTGAATGTTTGTTGATAACACAGTTCAACACTACGTTTAGTGAGGAAAGGAAGCTGAAATAAAATTAATATTAAAAAAATGAAAAAAAATTCCTAAAAAAAAAGATATACAAAAAATATTGAAAAAAAAATGAAAAGATAAATTAAATTTGAATTAAAACCAGATGAACACGTATAATCGAAAGGGTCAATATTACTAATTTGTGTTAATCTAGTTTAACATCACGTTACTAATTTAATTATGAAAATCGATATTTAAAAACAATTGTGTCATATGTTTAGAGTTTGTGATCCCTCCCTCGATTTAATTTCAAATGAATGTTAATTTTTAGAATAAAAATTGAAACCCTTTAGAATTACATTTATTTAGATCAAAGAACTAAAAGAGAAAACAAAGGTAAGAAATTATTGGAAAAGACGTATAGTTTTGCAGCACATGCAAAATTATTTAAACCGGCCTAAACACATTTCAAAGGAAAAATGCATTATTATTTGACCAAAAACCACTTAGGTTATCATTCTCTCCAAAGCATGGAAATTGAATCACATCCTCTCCAACATCCAATCTCATCTGATCATCATCCCCTCCTTGACATAACATCTCCACGAACCACCCCGGCTCCACCGGTAGTTGGTTCGTCGACGTAACCGCATTAAGCAACTCCATTCTCTTGCAAATATCAACCATCTTCTGATCAATCATCCATCCGAGGTCATTCAAATCGACCACGTTGAGATCCCTCGGAGGAGCCCCACCAGCAACGAGGCTCCGAAACATGACGTGGGCGATCTCTTTCTCGCGGTTGTCCCGTTGCAGCTTCTTGAGCTGGGCGGCTGCCTTGGCGATGCGGTGGCGGATGAAGGTCTCTTGATTGACCATCTTCTTGTGCTGGTCCATTTCGGAGAGGGTTTTGAAATGAGAGAGAACGGTCTCGAAGCCGGCGGCGGAGGGCCAGATGTCGGGGTTGGAACTGAAAGGGCTGAAGATAATGGCGCAGGCTTGGATGCCGCACAAAGTTGTGAGCTCGGTTAGCTTCTTCAGAAAGCCTTTCTTTCTTTTTTTGAAGGTGGCTTTTCTTGCTGCGTCGTTTGTGATGAATGCTAGTTTCACCTTCTTTCTTGTCATGGCTCTAAAACTGATGGACAAATTATGGGTTTGTTGTCTTGTATATTTATAATAAAATTTTAAATGGACTCCCA
Organism: Cyclanthera cordifolia; assembly: GCA_037832605.1. Lineage (NCBI taxonomy): Eukaryota > Viridiplantae > Streptophyta > Magnoliopsida > Cucurbitales > Cucurbitaceae > Cyclanthera > Cyclanthera cordifolia. Next base: position 7,957 of record JBBMEG010067203.1, read on the forward strand.
CCACAATATTAGATATAAGTTGGGGTGAAAAGAAAAATCAAATATCGATCAATCAGTTCAATTTTTTAGAATAATAATGGATGATTCGATTTGATATTTTAGAAGATCGAACAAACAATCAAATCGAAACAAATATATAAATACTAAGAAAAAACAAATATAAATGTGAAATATGAAGTAAAAATATTATAATGTTTATAGAAAATATTATTTTTGTTTAGTACGATAATGAGAAAAAAATTGAAAAATAAATTTGTTTCTTATTGAAGTCAAAATCGAAAAGTGAACTAGACCGAATCGAACTAATAAAAAATCGAATCAATAATTTTATTGTTTATTAGACATTGTTTTGGACTCATTTATTGAAAACAGAGGATATTGGTTTCATTGTCTATTTGATAATAAAAACTCAATCAAAATCACCTCTATATGTAGGATTCTTATTTTATTATTATTATTAATATAGTCTTGATGATATATTGCATGTCATTGATTATTTTAATTATTTTAATTACTTTTAGCTATGAAACTTCAATGTATATATATCTTCTGTAAACGTAATTGTTTAGATTTCATTTCAATAATACTTCATAACTTTCAAGAATTTCCTTTAAAAAAATACTTGCAACATTAAATTTTGAATGAAAAACGGTAAAACTTAATTTTAATAATATTTTTTCAGAGATGCTCAAAATAAAATGTCAAATGATATTTAGAAATGAAACTTTAACTTTTTCTATTGAAAACTTTAATGGTAGATGTATTTTTTTAACTTTCCAAAGTTAAGAGGTATTAAATAAATGTATTATTAAAAAAACAAATCTGGGAAAAAAGAATTTTCATTTGTATGCAAGGCACATACAATCATTACAAAAAAAAAAAAAAAAAAAAAAATCAAAATATTATTCGGGAAATAAAAGGTTATATATTCGATCTCGTTATCTTTGAAATGTAATAAAATAAAAACAACTACTTATTAGTGTGCCATTTCTGGAAGTAAATACATCAATTTGACAGCTTCATATGAAGTTAATTAATTGAAAATATGGTCACAATGATATCTGGGTGAGCATGTATTTTATAGCAATGTTATTAAAGATTTAATAGGATGAGTTGGTAGGTAAGTTTTGGTTTGCATTTGACAACTTATGATCACATTATTCTAATTATTAGGTATACATATCAAATATCAAATCTTATGAGCCTTGGTTGTATTTTATGCCTCATATTAAATACGGCTAATTAGAATTTTTTAAGAAAAAAAGGCTAATTAAATTTTGGCAACCACACATACATCATTAAGAGAATAAATATACACACATATATATCATAACATACAATTACAAAGATTTAGAATTCGTTAAAGCGAGCATAGCTCAATTGACAATTAGAGATGCATTTATATCCACTTGATCAATGATTCGAGTCCCCTTTGTTTCATTGTCCCCTCGTGGTGAAATGAGAGAAACATTATAAAAAATCATCGTATATAAATAAGCTCGAAAATTTTATTTTCGGTTGTTTAAGTTTGAGATTCAATTTCTGTTTGATCCCTATATTAAAAAAAAAAAAACATAATCTAGTTTTTGCTGGGCCCTAGGTTTCAAAAAACACTTTTATCCCTTTTATTTCAATAATACACATACTCCGAATGCTTTTTTCCTATTATCCATATACATACTTTCTTTGAATAATTAAATATATTCGCATCAAAATTTAAATGATCATTTCATCGATATATTATTATTCAAAATTAGTTTAATCATCATTTTAGTTAACTTTACAATAAATGACTAATGTTGTTGATGTCGAAAAATGATTAACAGGTATCCACGAGATGTAAAGATATTTTTAAAATTTATAAAGAAAGATGATAAAAAAAAATGAATGAAATTTTTTAATAAAACCAATTATAAGTTTTTTTTTAAAAAATAAAGGATTAAAATTAGTTTTTGTAAAATTATAGGAACTAAAATAGAATAAAATTAAATGTTGGTGACCAAAACGAAATAAAACAAAACTAAACATCAAATTAAAATTAAAACGATGATTTCAATTTTATTAAGGCGATTGCCCTAAATTGCAAGTGTGAAATAAGTTTCACACACTACACTAAAAATTATCTTTTTTAGAATTGCAAATTAAGAATTTGTTCATCCAAACTCAACATCAAAATATAGAGAACTGATTGTCGAAAAATGAATGCTCACACTATCTAATAAATATTTGAAGGTTCATCAACATCACTAACACTACAAACGCTAAAGGTTAAAACTCTAATACAACTTAAATCATGCAAAATCAACAAACAAAGTCAACCAAAAAATGTCGTGTGCAAACAATGAAATTAAATAATATGCTTTTACAAATATAAATTTTATTGAAATAGATGACATCTCAAGGAAATTGAGATACATAACAATTATCTCCAAACAATGAAAATACAAAAAAATTACCAACAAGGAACAAGTAATTAAATGAACTATTAGGTTGAGGAAATCGATGTTCAAACGGACACTATAGCAATGCAACATATTTTTCGATGAACATAATCTAAATGAAACCGATAATTATAGGGACAATTTTCTTGAAGCAACAAAATACAAAAGAACCATGATCTCGAGGACTCTTGCAATTCATTTACCTTTAGGTAACTGACGTTAAAAGGAACATTATCTCGGCGAAACTGATATCCAAATGGACATTATCTTAAAGCAGCTAGCTAATAAATTACCTTGAGCTAATTTATGTTCAAGGGGACATTGTCTCAACGCAAACGATATCCAAAGGGACATTATCTGAACACAACTAGCAATTAAATTACCTTGAGCTAATTTATATTCAAACGAACATTGTCTCAACGCAACCATTATCCAAAGGAACATTATCTCAGAGCAACTGACAAATAAATTACCTCGAGATAATTTATATTCAAAGGAACATTATTTCAACGCAGATATCCAAAGGGACATTATCTCAATGCAACTAGCAATTACATTACCTTGCGATATTTGATATTCAAAGGGACATTGTCTCAACTCAACCGTCATCCAAATGGACATTATCTTAGAGCAACCAATGCTCAATGATACATCGATGATATGAAGCTGGTAAGGTTCAATGTCGAAACATTAAGCCTACTAACCAATGCATTCAAAACACAACTCATGCACTGTACGCCTATATTGACGATGATCGATGCTTGAATATTCACACTCACAAGTGAGCGTGCAAAATCAACAAACGAAGTCAGAACAAAAACGTCGTGTGCGAACAATGAACTTAAATAATATGATTTTACAAATATAACTTTTATTCAAATAGACGATATCTCAAGAAAATCGACAAACATAACAACAATTATCTCCAAGCAATGAAAATACCAAAGAAATAACCTAGAGGGAACAAGTAATAAAATGAACTTTTAGATTGTGGAAATCGATGTTCAAAGGGACATTATATCAAAGCAACAAATCTTCAATGGACATAATCTAAATGAAATCGATATTTATAGGGACAATTTTCTTGAAGCAACAAAATACACAGGAACCATGAACTCGAGTACTCTTGCAATTCAATTACCTTTAGATAACTGACGCTAAAGGGGACATTGTCTCAGCGAAACTGATCTCCAAATGGACATTATCTCAAAGCAGCTAGCAATTAAATTACCTTGAGCTAATTTATATTCAAACAGGCATTGTCTCAACACAACTAATATCCAAAGGGACATTATCTCAGAGCAACTAGCAAATAAATTACCTTGAGGTAATTTGTATTCAAAGGCACATTGTTACAACGCAGCCGATATTCAAAGGGACATTATTTGAACGCAGTTAGCAATTAAATTACCTTGGGGTAATTGATATTCAAAGGGGCATTGTCACAACACAACCATTATCCAAATGGACATTATCTTAGAGCAACCAATGCTCAATGATACATCGATGAAGTGAAGCTGGTAAAGTTAAATGTCGAAACATTAAGCCTACTAACCCAAGCATTCAAAACACAACTCATGCACCGTACGACCATATTGGCTATGATCGACGCTTGAATATTCACACTCACAAGTAAACGTGTAAAATCAACAAAGTCAAGCCAAAAACGTCGTGTGCGAACAATGAACATAAATAATATGATTTCACAAATATAACTTTTATTTAAATAGACGATATCTCAAGAAAATCGACATACATAACAACAATTATCTCCAAGAAATGAAAATACCAAAGAAATAACTTAGAGGGAACAAGTAATTAAATGAACTATTAGGTTGTGGAAATCGATAGGGACATTATACCAATGCAACAAATTTTTCAATGGACATAATCTAAATGAAACCGATATTTATAGGGACAATTTTCTTGAAGCAACAAATACAAAGGAACCAAGATCTCAAGGACTCTTGCAATTCAATTACCTTAAGGTAACTGACGTTAAAAGAGGCATTGTCTCAACAAAACTGGTTTCCAAATGGACATTATCTCAAAGCAGCTAGCAAATAAATTACCTTGAGCTAATTTATATTCAAGGGGACATTGTCTCAACGCAACCGATATCTAAAGCGACATTATCTGAATATTGTTGAATATATATCCAAAGGGATATTGTCTAATTTATATATATATATTTTTATTTTTTTTTTCTTTTTATTTTTTTCTTATTATTATTTTTTTTTTGTTGGTTTCAATTGTTCAGATATTTAATGAAGGTCAAAATACGCCATAAATTGCAATTTAAGTGGTTCATGTTCATGTAGCATTGCTTTAATTATCTATTTAAATTACGTATTTTTTCTTGTAAATTCGTAGACACATAATCGTTTAGAGCTGTCGAATGAATTTTGATCATTTGTTGATTTATTTTCCTCTTACATCTTTTGGAGTTCTTTGTTGTATTCACTATTAGGTACTTGGAGAAATAACTTGTGTTTCATTTATCAATGAAAATGTTCAAAAAAACTTAATCATATCAGTGTTGTGTTGGTGTGATGTTTTATGTATTTTTACATGAGCATTATATTTTATCATACATGCTTACACAAATTTAGAATTTTAATAAAGTTCTTACGCCTTATACTGCCTCGAAACTTACACCTCGCCTCTTCGAGAGATAAAGTCTCGAGTACCTTTAATCATTTAAAACCTTGATTATAATCTCTCTTCAACTCTTCTACAAACAAATACATCCAAACAAACTATTACAATAATTCATTAACTCCTTCCCAATCCCAACAAAACACATCCTAATAGCCTTGGAATATTAGTATTTTTCAAAGGGTAATTTCTATTTACAGAGAAGACTGAGAAATTTTAGAAAATCACAATTAATGCTTCTTTTTTTCTTTTTTCTGCATAAAGAATTTGGGAATAAAATGTTGAACGAATGGCGATTAAAAAGAGAGTAGATTTTTTTTTTTTTTTTTTTTTTTTATCCTGTTAGAAGGAATCTTGGAAGTGTTACAGGGAAAGTATACGGATGAGAAGGACGAAGGGAGAAAGGGGAATGACCATCTAACGTTTGTTTATTGTTGTAACGTGAAAGACCATTTTAAAACATTTTGAATAGTTGAAGACCAAAATTATATTTTTAAAAGTTCAAAAATCAAAATCAACAAAGATGAGGGACCAAATAGTATTTTAATCAAAATAAAATATAAAATAGGAACACACAAAATTTGGTAAGAAGAATCTAGAGATATTGCATCATTCAAACCAACATTAAAAAAAAATT
>JBBMEG010067244.1:0-13685 GCA_037832605.1 Cyclanthera cordifolia
TACATGATTGAAGAGTGTCCTGCAGCCTGCTTCCATCCAGAGTAAGGCATGTGAAAAGTAGTAGGGGATATATATATATATATATATATAGATATAATTTATTTTTATTTTTATTTTTTTGATTTTTTGATGTCATCTATTTTATATAACACAAATAAGTGGTGAACATTATTAAAAGTTGGAATTGTTTGTATTCCATATCATTTGGATAATGATTGTGCTCTATTCTTAGTACCCTTCCAACCAAACATCAATTTTCAACTATATTCTTATAACTATATACTTATGTATGAAGTGTGAATTGTCAATGAACAATTCATCTTAGCTGAGTAAGGTATTTGTACTAACTAAATCAGCTAAATCAGTTTACCACTTAATAAATAAGTAGTTCGGAAATCAATTGCATATAACAAGTTTTAATTAACCAACCTCTAATTAACTACCTAGGTACTACTTAAGCTTGCATAAATAATAAGTCTAGTCAATTCATAGAGGATGATCATTATTTAGAGAGTTTTAAAGGTGTGAGAGTAGATGAAAGCAAAATAGAAATAAAAGCTCGCAATGTGATGTGATCCTCTCGTGGATGTAGTAGGCCTTAGTGTTGTCGAATCACGTAGATTTTGTTGTTCTTTCTTTCTTCCCTTACCTCTTTATCTGCTTTCTTCGTTCTTATCTTGTTTTTGATCAATTGTTCTTGATGTTTCTCATAAGGAAACAAAGAGAAGGATCAGATAGAGGATTTCCTAACATATCCTAAGTAATAACTAATAATACTATCAAATGTCTTTTAATATTCAAATACCAAAATCTAACAAATCTTAGAAAATATATCTCAATCATATTTATTTCTAACACCCCCAAGTTGGAGCATGTAAATACACATGATCAACTTGGAAATAAAGTCATTCAATCAAGTTGGTGTTTCAAACATACCGCAAATATGATGTTGAATTTATTCCACCTTACAAATCGTCGAATTGACGCCAATCTTGCCACCCAAACATAATACACTGCAAATACGATGTTTTATGCACCACATGAACCGCACAAATTTCAAAAAATTCGACAAACTTTCGTTGATCACGTCACAGACAATAATAACCATAAAATAAGATGCTATTGTGTAGATTTTATGAATCGTTAAATAATCTTTATTGACAGATACACCCCATCAGGTCTATAGTGTCCAAATTTAAAGAAGAAAAACTATTTCGAAGATGATGAAATTCAGAGACCAAACTTTTTTTTTTTGAAACCTCTGATTAAGGGTGGCTCTAGTAATAAATTGTGAAAGACATGACTCTGATACTATTATAAATTGTGAGAAACGTCTTTCCACACACATATCCTAAATAAATATCTAATTATCCTATCGTATATTTATTAATATTCAAATATCAAAATCTAATAAATCCTAGAGATTATATTAAAGACATTTATTCCTAACAACGAGGATTGAACTATCGAATTTTGTAGTATAATTAATATCTTTATCACGAATTAATTATGTTTATACTAATTTTAAAGAAAAAAAATATTTGCACCATATAGTTATATCTTTACCTCAATGTTTCTTATTTTTGTTCTAAGGTTGTATTTACTTAAATTCTCTACATAAATTTTTATCTTTTCTAAGTAAGTGAATTCAACTAAAATTCCACAAACCAAAATAAGTATTTAAAAGTTATTTTTTAGCTTTCAAAATTTAGTTTGATTTTATAAAATAGAAGTAAGGGCTAAATATAAAAATAATGAAAACAATATGCTTAAATTTCAAAAACCAATAACATAAAATCAAATGGTGATCAAACGTGCTTAAGTAAGGTGTAAATATCAAAATAATGAAGTAATTGGAGTAATTAATTACTTATCTGTAGATTGATTATAATACTGATTGAATATTAATTACTTTTTTGAGAATTGATATTAATAATAGTTGATTGATATGTGTGATATGAAGTTCGGTATAAACTTTAATGAGTGGTAAAAAAGAATGGTTTACTATATTCTAAAAAAACAAACAAACAAACAAACAAATGTTTTCATAGTCAAAGCGTTGAACTAAAAAATAATAGGGTAACAATTATGAATTTATTCCCTATAGTTTAAAAAAAAATAAATAAATAAAGTTTAGTTGTTATGGTTTAAAAATCTAGACTTCTGTTTTTATGGTCCGAAGAAATTTATAATTTAGTACCTATAGTTAAAAAAAAATTAGAATTTAATTTTAAAGTTTGATAAAATCTAAAAAATAGTCAATCGCTCGTAATTGTTGGTGAATAAAATACTTACAAATTAGATATTTTTGTATTTAATGACGAAAGTGTGAGATAAGTAATTGATTGGACAAAAAACACATAGTTTATACATCTCATCTACATACTTAATTCGCTTACGATTTACAAATAACATTGACTATTTTTTTTGTGTTTTATCAAACCATCACCACTAAATTCTATTTCTTCAAACCATAGAGACTAAATTTTATATTTCTTCAAATTATAAGAACTAAATTTTATATTTATCCAAACCATAAAAACTAAAGTCTATATTTTTAGAACTAAACTCAAACTTTATAGGAAACTAAATATATAATTTACTCATAATAAAAAAATAAAAAAAAAAAAAGAAAGAAATACAGAGTAGATACTTTGCGGGAACTGCATAAAGAACCATAGACGTGGCTTTTTCTCCATCCTCCGATCAAAATGCAGTCATCGGCCTTTATTACTACGAAAACGCCCTTTTTTTTACACGAAAACGACCCGTTTAAAAAAAATGCCCTAAAGTCCACGTCTTGTATATCATTTTTTTTTTTTTTTTTTTTAATTTAGTTTTCAAATTTTAAAAAGTAAGGAAGAATATCATCAAAACTCATAGCCAACGGTTGAGTGGCCTCAAATTCGCTCAACCTTATCGTTATCCTCAATCAATCATTTTTAAATAAAATAAAATAAATATAAATGAAAAAAAAAAGTAACCCCACTTTTCTTTTCTTTTTTTACTATTAAGAATTCGAACCTACAGACTTCATGATCTTTCGACGTTCATTAATGTCATTGAACTATTACTATTTTGATAACCTTTAATTTATATTTATAATATGTTGAGACTTTGCCAACTTGTAGATATATTTTAAATTTTATAATAATTTTAGTAGGTTAATTACTCTCTATCTTAATGAATCAACATAACCTATAAATATGTTGAGATATTTTACTTATGAAATATGTGACGAAATGTCACAAAAGATGATAAAGATGACAACCCTACCCGAATCTCCACATAATATTGTCCATTTTGGGCATAACCTGCATGACTTTGTTTTTGGATTCATCCAAAATAATTCAAATGTTTGTCATCACTTATATACGCATGATACTTTCCTCTTTTAATCAATATGAGATACTTTGTTTCCATCTCAACAAAATAAATATTTCGATACAAATATGCATTTGAATCTATTAGACTCGAACAGCAATAACCACCTCAAAATCAGCCGAAAATGAATAATGTATTGGTATATAGCTTATAGAATCTGTTCACCATTGTCTACTAATTCAATTCAGTTAAATTGTTGGCTAATTCATTGTGAAGTTGCATTGAATCATTTTGTCAATAGAAACACCCCCACCAAATTCATTCAATTTCCATGGCGAGTAAGTTAAACTTCGAGATAATTTACGCGAAACAGCACGAAAGATGAAGATGAAGATGGCAATGCATATAGATAAAGAAATTGATCAAGGATATTTCAACAACAAATCAAAGCATCATTTATTCCAAATTTCGAATTGGAAAGTCCGGAAAATAAACATAGGGGTTGGAAAAAAAGACAGACCAAACGGAAAAATCAGGAAAACAAATTTTGTGAAACATAAAACCCAACTGAACCGAAATTCAAATTAAGGACATGGAAGGCAAGAGCCTTAGGAGTAGTTGTCGGGCTTGGCAGCAATGAAACTAATGCACTGGACTTGGCGGACGTTGTCGAACCCAATGATCCTGACGAAGGCGTTGGGGTACTCCTTCTTGCACTCACCGATCTCCGCCACGACTTGACTGGCGTCAGTGCACCCGAACATGGGAAGCTTCCACATTGTCCAGTAACGTCCATCGTAGTACCCTGGTGACCTGTTGTGCTCACGGTAGACGAATCCATGCTGCAAATATTTAATCAATTAATATGATATAATATGATATCAGAGTTCATATAAAAAAAAATAATATATATCATGTAATATATCTAATAATTAGTTACCTCCAGCTCAAATTCAAGGCAGGGAACCCAGCCACTTCTAAGGAGGTAATCAACTTCCTTAGTCAATTGTTCGGTGGTAAGGTCAGGCAGGTAGGATAGAGTCTCGAATTTCTTCAACCCAAGTGGTGGCCACACCTTTAACGCAAAAACATTGTCGATCAATCCAAAAGCTTAAAATTCAAAATAAACTTAATTAACTAATAAAATGTATAAAATATATTTATTTTCAAAAAAAAAAAGAAAAAAGAAAATTAATGTATTAATAAATATTATCACAAAAATTTTAAAAATTATCGAAATTTGTAATTATTTTATAAGAATATAACTTGTACAATTCCCTGCAAGATATTGGTCAACACAACTTTTGATCTATTATGCATCTTAGTTTAAATCACATTTTATTTTAAACTCAAAAGACAGACTTTAAAGAAAATGTGAAGAATTAAAAATTAATTTTAGTCCATTTATATTGAATTTTGTTCAAAAGCTAAAATTAAGTTTTAGAAATTTAAAAATAAAATGAACACAAAATTTAGGATAAATAGAAAACCAAGAATGCACATACCATTTATAAGTGTCACTTAAATTAATTTTACAAATCAAAATATGAAAAAGTAAATTATTCTACAAAAGATAATATTTTAAGAAATAAATATCTAATCATCTTAATAAATTAATTTTAATTATATTAACCAACTTCGAATAACCTTTAATTGATAAGGAGTTAAGAATGGTAAGGTATGAGATCTCTATAGTTGGTATAACCTAATAACTAAAAGATTAGCCTTAGAAACAAAACATGAGGATATGATACCTTCATGCACTGGACTCTTCCGCCATTGCTAGCGAGAGTGGTGATATCGTTGTTCTTGCGGGTGATGGGGAAGGCGGCGGCGGATTTAAGGCCGTTGAAGGGTGCAACCATGCTAGCTTGAGCAGGGGAGGCTCGGGTGACGGAGGCGACGGCGGCGGAAGATCCAATGGAAGCCATACTTGATGAGCTTCTTGTTTTCCTTCTTGTTCACTACAAGCTTAGAGCTAGGCTTTATTGCTTTGGTTGAGTTTGAGAGGTAATGTACTGTGAAATGGTGCTGTATTTATAAACCCTTTTACTGGATCTATTCTCGTTTTGCCCTTGGGTGATTCTCCACCTCTGTTTTGAGCCTTTTATCCATTCACGAACCCATTTAGTGGTTGTAATTTTAAGTTGGTAAAAAAAAATCTTGGGGATTTGAGATCATGTTACACTTTTTAATGGCCACATAATTGTGCCAATTTGGATTTCAAACCTTATCACTTCTTGTGCATTTTCCTTTTGACGCGTGTCGTTAACCCATTTCCCTTATCTCTATCAACGGTATGGGGCTGACGTTTTTCTGAATCCCGTTTCCGTTCCTTCCCTCCATTCTCTTTGTCTTCATTTTCTTCATTCTTCTCTTGCATTTGTTTGATTTACTGTATTAATAAATATTTATTTATAATTTATTATGTGATATTATAATGTTTATTGAAAAAGTTAATGAAAAAATGGACATTTCTAATAATGACTTAGAATCAAATCAAACATTTGTTCACATATCTAGGCTTCATATGAATCTAAAATTTAAGAATTTGAGTACACTTTCAAAACTCAAACTTTCAACTGTAACAACATCTTTTGAGAACATCAACTTTAATTGTCTGTTTTAAAGGAATTAGTTTAGCAGGTTTTTGGGTAAATAGATTATAAAGAAATTATTTCCTCGATAATTTAGAATAATTGGTAAAGATTTGAAATGTTGTATCATGTTTAAATTATCAATCAACTCAAATTTTTAATTTGATTAATTTGAATAAATTTTATATATCAACTAACTATTTCATCTCAACTTTGTTTGATTACTAATGAGAAAGTCTATAATCTTATAAATGTCTTAAGAACTTTCAAGTTTTCAATGTTAAATAAGGTTATTATCCAATAAATTGTCATGAATGTTGGAAACTTGACAATTAAGATTGATTGGAAAATTATCTAAACGTTAAAATAATTAACATTTACTTTAGTATAAATGGGAAAATTAAGATTATTCGTGTAACAATTATTGAAGTGAGGAACTGGCCACGTCACTGACATACATGCGCTTTACTACGTGGACCCGTGACATTATGGGAGAGGGCGAGAGAATGATGGCAAATGGCCGGCTCTGACTCTGATAGCTTTGGGCTTGAATTTTGAATTATAGCCCATAATGGAAAATAGAAAGGCCCATTTAATTTCATTCGCTACTATTTTCTACTCAATAGTAACTATGTGGGGATATTTGTTTGTAAATTTTAAGACCATTTTTTTTTCTACAAACAAGTTACTTTATATCTAAAATAGTTTTATTTATAATCACTCGAACTAATTTTTCTTTTCTTTTTTTGCTCGCACGTCTATATGTATTATTAAATATATTTCGAATCGATGATATCATATCATTTATCATGGTAAAGTGAAAAATTATGACGATGATTTCTTTCTTAGAAAGACCACATCACCATCAGAACCCAACCCCTTGACGATCTTTTTCTTTTAGGATAATTGTCTTACATGTGATCAAACATGTATGTCCAGTAATATTTCTTCTCATAAACTATACTTGAATCACCATCAGATTCTACTGGATCATTATCATCGCTTTATCTTTTTATTTTTGAAGTACCACTTCCTGGTATTCTCTTCAAATCTCTATGTAATCCACATTGTATCAAAACATCTTGAACTTGTACTTGTCACAAGCCGTCGATCATTATTTTCATCAAGTTTATCCACATTAGTCTTCAATGAACTCATAAAGGTTGACATCTCTGCTTCAATCCTAGCAAATCCATGAACAACACTATTCACAACACCCAACAAAAAACTATAAACCTAAAATTATGATACCACTTGTTGGGAAAAACCTTCCCAAAATTACCATAGGAATTATCAAAAATAATTGAGAAATTAAAAGAAAACACAACAAAATAGAACACAAGAATTTACGTGAAAAAATTTCAAACTTAGAGAAAAAACCACATATAAAAAAAATACCATTATGTGAAAATGTTTTTACAAAGAGAATTATGTGTGATTGTAACAAATTTTCACACCGGTGTCAATAATAGACCAATACTCTCTCCCCTCCAATCACACCCTTTGCCCCACTCTCCACAAGAGAATACAAAATGAATTTAACTAAATGCTATACACCAAGCTTAAAGTTCTTATAGCTGAGATGCTTTGAAACCAAAGCTACATGCCTCTTTTACAGCGTTTAGAGCACAACACTTCGTATTAAATTTCTGATTTCTTGAACCTTTTCGAACCTTTTATCTTTCTGATTCGAGAATATATTTTTCTAATATTTTGTCAAAAACTCAACATAAGCAATGTAGAATAAATCTGTCAGGATTGTGAAGAAAGGGTGGCCATTGGAAGATGATGGCATTGTAGGAGGATTTCCTAGTAATTTGTTATATAAACGGAAATCTTGTGAAAAGACTTTGACTAAGTGAGGAGCAAAGTTTAAGGGAAGGAATGCATCTAAAATTGATACTGCTCCTAAGGATGTTCATAATGCAGTGATTTTAAGAGGTTTAAAAGAAAATTGAAATGTTTATTGGGTGAAGAAGAAGAATTCAAGATGGTCTCATGCATGTGCTCGTTGTCAGAGAAGGAACGATTTAATAGATAGACTGTGTCGTCAAGATGGAATTTAGGCTTGTACCGAGGAGGATTTGGAAGTTGGAGTGCGTTCGTATTTTGATTGCCTCTTTACTTTTGGTGTGTTTCAAATGGTATGAGTGATAAATTTTTTTTGAGATTATTCATGCGTTCTCCGAGGATCATATCATTCTTATGTCTAAACCTTATTCTACTTAGGAAATTTATGATGTCTTAAAACACATGTGTTCGTAAAAGGCTCTAGGTAGAGATGATTATACGACATTTTTTTATAGAAAATATTAGTCTATTATTGGCATCGATGTGACTACTTTATGTTTGATTATTCTCAATGACACTTTGGCATTGGATGGTATAAACAAAATCATTTTCACTCTGATTCCAAAGTTAATCGATGCTAGTTATCTGAAAGATTTTCGACCTATAAATCTATGAAATGTTATCTATAAAATTATTTCGAATACGCCTGTGAATCTACTTCGAGAACTTTTAAAGAATGTTATTTGGCCTAATCAAAGTGCTTTCTCACCTAGACAAAATATATCTGATAAAGCTTTGTTTGACTTTGAATGTCTTCATTCTTTAAAGGGAAGAAGAAAGACAATTTGGTTTTTCCGCTATGAAATTAGATATAAGAAAAGTTTATGATAAGAGTCGAGATGGGGTTGCTTCACAAATTATGAATTCTCTTGGGGTTTCTCAGATTTTGGTGGATTTAATCATGTGATGTATTGTTGTAATATTAATGGGTGTTGAAAAGGCAATATATTCCTACTCGGGGGTTAAGGTAGGAGATCCACTTTCTCCTTAATTATTTTCTTATGTAGAGAGGGTCTTTCACGTATCTTGAGGTGGATGGGGGAGAAGATGATGATCTCATGAATAAAGGTGGCTCTATGTTCTCCTTTGATATCTCACTTATTTTTTACTGACGATTATTTGATATTTCTTAAGGCCAAATATGGTAAATCTGAGAAAACAATGGAGACATTTAGTTTATTTTGGCTGATTACGGGTTAGGAAGTTGACTATGATAAATTGATGTTTGCTTTAGCCCGTATACGAAGGCGACCACTATAGATTTTATACTAAGCAAGCTCGACGCTATCTTTATCCAAACAATATTTTCAAAATCTATAAAGGATAAACTTCGGAAGATGTTATTTAATTGGAAACATAAAAACTTTTTGGCAATTGGTAAGGATGTTCTGATTAACTAGTGCTTTAAGCTATCCCTACCTATTTAATAAATCGCTTTAACATTTCAAAGTCGATTATTGTTGATTGCCATTATATTATTGCCAAATTTTGGTAGGGTGAGGACGAATCTAGAAGTCGAATCCATTGAGTTTCTTGGAAAAAGGTGTGCTTGCCAAAATCTAGTGGGGCCTTAGTTTTAGAGATTTAGAACTTTTTAATCATGATCAGCTAGCCAAGCAAGCATGGAAAATGTTGATTGAGTTAGACTCTCTTCTAGCTAAAGTATATCGTGACAAATATTATTAATGGATGGAGGATGTTCCACCTGAGATTCGTTGAGTTTATGATCATGATTTAGGTCAGACATCACGATCTGACATGAGTGCTGTAGACAATGAGCTTTAGTTTCTTTATTTATTTATGTTTGAGATATTCATGATGTGACTTTGATTCCATATTGACAAGAGTTAAGATTTTTCAACGCGAGCTACTTCTCTTGTCAATTAGTATTAAAATGGAATTTCATACTATCTAATAATGAGATTTATTATTTTAAGTGATTAGTATAATTTGATGAGATGTAATTGGTTGAAGATGAGTGGCAAAGGCCGATTGGGAGAGGCTCAAGTTGGATGGAGGTGGTAAATGCTCATTCGGCGAGGCTCCAGTTGGAAGGAGGAAATGAAAATCAAACTCATTTGTGCTCATTTATGGTATACTCCACGAATTCAAATTGAAAATTCGTTAGGCGCTTCCAATGTTTAGCCGCTTCACATTTCACTCGCTTGCTCGCATCATCTTATACGTATCGATTCCCCATCGATGGTCAGAAATGGAGAAGCATTTGCAGTACTCTTCTCTTGTTCTCAAATTATGAACTAGAATGATGCCTAAAGGATTGCAATCCGTGTAAGTAGATCATTTTCTCTATCTTTATTATTCTACCGAATTGTTCTTGATTCTCTGTTTTTAGCGAGCATCGTTTGTCTGTAGATTCTGGTTAAATTTGATGCACTCTCTAAATTTTCAAACACTATTAGTTTTACTCTTGATTTAGCATACATGAGAGCAATCGATTCGAGTTTGAATTCGAGGAGTATTTCATTCTAATTGTTCGCATCTTGAATTCTATAGTGTTCTTCAGCGCATCAGTATATTAAACTTTTGAGTAACCTCTGTTGAGAGTATGCTCAGCTTGTTGTACCCAATTCTCCGTGTTTTGTAAGAGCAGGAGCTTTGGATACTAAATTTGTTAGAAATCATCTTCTATTCTTCAACTTCCATGAACTTCTAATCAAATATTCAGACTAGCTTACATGGTAAAAGGGTGAAGAAGAGAAAAACTACAGTAATGACTAATAGAAGTTTTAGTTCTATTAATTAGCTTCTCTGTAATGTATGACTTCGCAATTTAAATAGTAGAGGCACAATTTGAATAGTTGGAGACTCATTAGCGTTCTCTCTTGTATTGAAGTATGTGGCATTGGCGTGTAGGGTAACAATCTAGGCCAACTCACTCACTACTTAAACTAATAATTAATGTATTCTCACAGATGTAACTCTTTATAATTCAGGGGCCCTATAATCATTATTGAGGTAACGATTGTCCGTGGGTAATGATTGTTGCTGTTGGGGTTATATATATCGACTGTGTTTGAAGATTTGTATTTATAGCTGTTCGTATTTTGCAATGATCAAGAACTTTTTATTCTTGTCATATAAGATAACAATGGTATTTGACCCTTGTATATTCATCTTCTAGACTTGCAAATAAGGGGTTAAAGTTTTTTATGCGCTAACATAAGTAAATATTTATCATTCCCGATCTATTGAATAGCTATTTATAATGGAGGTACACAATAAACAAAGGAATTTGAGATATTTGGACCTCATGAACTTTTGAAATCATTCAAGCTCTATTAGTCTATCAATTCCAAGATAGTCCATCACAATAATATGTAATTAACTCGTTAGCTAGTTGCACCAATGCCTCTATAGTATTCTTAATGCCGAAACCCTATCACATACCTGTTGCGTTTTTGGAAAAATATTAGAAGAAAAATTGTCTCAAACCGGAAAGATGCGAGGAAGTGGTGTGCTCCAAGCATTATAAAAGGACCATGTGACTTTTGTTTCAAAGCATCCAAGTCAGAAGCACTTTGAGCTTGATGTATTTGCTCTTAAATTTCTTTTGTATTTTCTTTTGTAGTATAAGCTTTGAAGAGAGTGTTTATGTAATTGAGATCGGAAGAGAGAATTATGTGTGATTGTAATAATTTTTTAGAGTGTAGTTCTTTCTATCTATGATTCTTTTTCTTTGGTTTTTGAGTTTTTTAGTAAATTCTTGTGTCATTGGCCTCTTAACTTAAAGTGGCTTCTATCGTGAACCTCCTTTGTTCCTCTCCCGTTTGAACCTCTACAACAAGGTAAAATTGTTCTATTTTGTTGTTTATTATAATAACTCAGTAATATATATATATATATATATATATATATATATATATATATATGTTTATTCTTGCATTAATTTGGGTAGATTTTTCCCAACAATACCTGGTCGACTTCTCTATTTGTTTACAAATGATGCCGAACTTTTTTGAAACTCTTGGTCTTAGTTGAGTGTTGATTCAGGATTTTGGAGGCTGTGCTTTCAACTCATTGTTGGCTCTTTTATCAGTAACAAGTTTGGCAATACTCAGGATGCTCAACAGAAAGGAATATAAGCATTTTGTTGACATTTGACAAGAAATGTTTTTACTGATTGGGAGATTTTTGTAGCTTTCTTCTGCCAAGTTCTTATAGCCTTCCTGGCTTCTTTGATGACTCCTCTTTGTTCTCTTTTTTTCCAATGTTTTTCCCTTCCCCAATCAGTTAAAAAAACAGATCTTTAAGTAATTGAACACGAAGATCAGCTTTGTAAACACTCAAAACCTATTTTAACTTTGACTACTGTGGTATCTGCCTCTTGAGTAAATTGAAGGCTCATAGATCAGAGAGAAAGGTAGCTTGGAGTCTACTAGTAAATTTACTTGATCAAAGGTTTTCTTTAAAAATCATTTTTGTACCAATACTAAACAGAAAAAAAAGAAAAGGATTTTTTTTTTTTCCTGATGGGCAATTGGTTTTCATTAGCTATATTCTTATTGTTGTGTTTATGCTTTCCTATGTAACTCTTTTTTTTTCTGTAGAGTACTTTGTGATAAAATTATGGTGGGATCTACTACTCTTTACGTTAGTCTGATCTAGTTTCATTACACCATTGTCTTGTTTCTCTAGTTTCATTACATCATTGTCTTGTTTCATAGGAGAATGAGAAAATTATCTTCAAAGTTGCTTATTCAGCTAAATGGAAGTCGTGAGGAAAAAATAAGATTTATCATTACTTAAAAATGCAGTAAATTTTGGGATTTGGTACCATCTTTCTTTGATTATCCTTCCACTTTTGAACAAGGATAGTTCACCCACATAGTGGCGTTTCCAATTTCGTTTTAGGTTTGGCTTTAATAGTTCACAAGTTCTAATGGTTTTTTTTTTGTATAATAAGTATGCTCTTGGCCAGACCCCAGGACCCATGAACCCATTGGATCGATCCTTGTGGATCTAGGTGATAAATCTAAGAAGGTAAAAATGTCAAATCTATCTTACAAATAAATAACAATAAAACTCTGGCTTTAGATGGAGCAAGTGTCTAGGCATATTTTGATTGGGAAAAGGATGAAGTGGTTTGAATGTGATGTTTGAATCATTGATTTGAAAGTGGTGTTTGGATGAGTGGTTTGAAACTGATGTTTGAAAGAGTGGTTGCATGAAAATCATGTTTTGATAAGGATGTTCAAATGAGGAATTGCAGAAATTGTATTTAGATAGAAGATGTTTGAATGAGTGATTAAATTGTATTCAGATTAAAGGTGTTAGAATGGGTGGTTGCACGAAAATTGTTGCTTTGAAGAGGAGCTATAGGAAAACTTTGTCGGGATAAATGTGTTTGAAGGAGTGGTTTGAATGAGGAGTTGGAAGGTAGGGTTGGGGGAATTTTTTTCTAACTGAAATAAATGGAGTTAAATTTTATCCACATTCTTTCCCTATTCCTTTTATCTATGCATGCCGTAAAATAATCAATGAATAGGTTGTTCTATAGAAAGCTCATTGTCAAAGTAAAACTTACATATCTGTCTAGCACAAGTGTTTCAATTGGCATTTGGTTATTTGTCCCTTAGTTCCAGGGATTGAGATGAGCGTGTGTACTCCCAATTATGTAGTGGGGCAAAACTGTGCCTGAAATTTTTGAGGTGAGATGATAAATTGTTTTGTGTGATTTGGCTCTCTGGTAGTATAATTAAGTTCCGTTCGATTTAATTGGTTGAAATCTTAATACAATCAATTGCTTGCAAATAAGCATGTCAACAAAATCAGTCTCAGGATGGAACGGAACTTCCTTTATATATATATATATATATATATATATATATATATATATATATATATGGACAGAGGAATGGAACTTCCACTATAACCTATTAAGTTTTAAGTTTC
>JBBMEG010067265.1:0-10818 GCA_037832605.1 Cyclanthera cordifolia
TACGAGAATTAAGTAGGTAGATGTAATGAGTGAATTATGTGATTTTTGTCCAATCAATTACTTATCTCACACTCTCATCATAAGCACAAAAATAACTAACTTCTACGTATTTTATTCATCAACAATTATAAACGACAAACTATTTTTTAGATTTTATCAAACCTATGAAACTAAATTCTAATTTTTTAAGCTATAAAGACTAAAGTCTAGATTTTTAAACCATAGGCTCTAAACTCTAACTTTCTTCAAATCATAAGGACTAACTTTATAATTTACTCTATTTTGAAGAATCTCCAATTCATCTTGGTGGCCTTAACAGACTCGTAATAAAAGTGATTCTCGATATTTAGGTTATCAATAATCAATCTCCCATAATCGCAATTCCTCAAAATAACATATGTATTCTCATCCTAACAACTTTTTAATCTTCTTTTAAAATTTTTTAATCTTCTCATAACTATTTTTTACTCACGTCATACACATTATTATTGTTGTTTTTTTTTTCATAATCATTATCTACACTTCAAACACAAATAATCATTCCTTTCACCACAAAAAAATCATCCTCCTCATAATCATTCTCTATCTTATTCTCTCCCAAATTACTATTCATTCGCAACACAAACCCCTAAAATATTGAAGTTAACATAATGTATCAGAAGTACAAAACTGAAAGAAAGGATCCCAATGTACACAAGTAACCAACTATATATACATACCTTGAGCATTAGAGATGAGATCTGCACAACTTGAAATAGCAATCACCAGACCAGTTCCAAGAAAGAAAGAAAAAAAACATAATTGCCAAGCGATTAGTAGAGAGTAATGACATTTATTAGTATCATCATTCAACTTTGACCAACATAACCTGCTTTTATACAAATATATAAGATTAAGAAAAATACCATGTTTCAGTCCAAGTCCCCTGATTTTGGGGCATCTCTATTGCTAAGAATATATTTCCCACTCCAAAAAAATAATTAAATGAGACAAAGACTTTGATTGAAAAGAAAATATAAGCTACATTAATTTCCCCATCTCTCCCTTTTTATGAGAACAACATGGGTCATGGTTGTGCACAATACAAATACTTCTCTTTTAGCATAACCAAAACCATTTCTTCCCAAAATCTTCTTTGTTCGAACCCGTTTAAAAAAAATCGATTGCTTTTGACCCAAATGATTTTTAAAGAAATCATTTTCAAAGATACAAATCTAGAACCAAAAAGTAGTCATTTGTCATTAACTACTATTTGTTTTTTCTTTTTTTTTGAAATCGAAAAATCAAAACTTTACTCTACTATACTCAAGGTAACCACGTTCGTCCCTAGACCAAACACCGGGAAACATCGAAGGAATGGAGACATGGGAGGTGGTGGATCTCAAATCTGGAACCTTGAGGGAGCACACCTTCAAAACTCAAGCATTCAACTACTGTGTCACTCTTTTGAGACAACTACTATTTGTATTAAAGTGGCACTAAAGTACTTTCAAGCAAGAACTATGTTCAAAAGCACACCTTCCCAAACACAAGTTTCAGAAAGAAAAATGACAGTTTGGAAACTTAAGTACCAGACTAGACACAAAAGACCAATAGTTCATTTCAAGTGCTACATAAATCATTCCTAGAAGGACAAAATTGACCTTCTAATGAATGGTAGTGGCACTCTGTGCCCAAGTCAGAAAAAAAAAAAAGTTAATATCCCCAACTGAACTACATGAAAAACCAGCTTAAGTCATGGATACTACTACAGAAGATGGGAAGACCCCTGATACCATGTTGGTGTTATATCCAACCATAGCCAGCTGATCCAAAAAGTATACCATCATAAGATAATTTAGAATCTACTGGGAATAGTAAGAAGGATGATAATGTGGTGGCACACCCACACCGTATCCAGGTGGTGGTGCATATGGTTCTGATGAGTGTATGTGGGAATTAGGGGTGGTTGCATTTCCGGGAAAACCCATGGGGCCTCCGGCCGAACCATAATACTCATTCGATGAGTCGTGATAAGAGGTAACAGCTGGAGTGGAGCCTGCCACTGCCATACCATAATACTCAGCTGATGAGCCATGATAAGTGGAGGCAACAGCTGGTGTGGAGCCTGCCCCTACCATACCATAGGGTATAGCTGACGAGCTCTCGAAAGGAGCAGAGTGATTTGGCAACAAACCTGCTGGCTGTAGATGTGGTTGTGCATACGAAACTGGATGATTTGGTAACGAACCTGCTGGCTGTAGAAGAGAGTGTTGATAAGGAGCACCAAGATCAGCTGTCAAACCTGCAGAAGGTAAGTGTGTTTGTTGGTATGGGGGATAAGTCGGATTCCTAACACCGACAATATTTGGAAGCGCGACAGTGCCAAATGGAGCAGCCATGCGTGGACGATTATATGGAAGCTGCCGCGGCATATGTTTCTTTGACTGGAATTTTTGTTTCTTAAACCGTTGTTTTGCTTCTTGTGGCTGTTTTTGTTTGGCTATAACATGAGAAGCTTCTGGAGGGCGCCTCCTGTTGCTTGTCTGCTTCTCCAGTTGCTCAATACGCTTTTCAAGGTTCTCTGGTGGATAATCAGAATTAAGCTTGTATTCTTCAATATATTTTACCACAGATTTGAGTGCACCCAATTCTTTAGCGGCAGCCTCATTCTGTTCAAGAACAGTTCCACAAATTAAAGTTGTGAAACAATTCTTCTTTACTCCCAAATCTAAAAGTAAATCAATTAGCAAATAAGGTCGGATTGGATGTAAATACCAGTGCCCTGAGAGAGTGTTTTCCTTCCTTGCAAATTTCCTTGGTTGCCTTCTTGGTTTCCTTCACAAAGTCTTTTAAGATGGGAACAGGTGGGAACTTGTCAGTTAACTCAAACTCAAAGATGAATTTGGCAGCTAAAAGTTGCTTCCCCTTTTCTAAAAGTTTCTGAACAAGATCTGTAAAACCAGAACCAAGAATATTGCAATTTTAGTTAGGCACAAGCTATTATTAAACCAAGATATACTACAAAAAATGACTATGACGAATATATAAGCAAGCTTACAAAAATATAAATACTGAGGAACCCCTCTACTTCTCATATATCACTTGTCCTATACCTACCTTCACATAGAATAGAACTTGCAAGCACATGCTTAAAGATCAATTAATTCAATTTATCATACTCGACCAATATTAAACATCTACATAAATAAATACTTCATATTACTTCTTGATTAAGCTTTACATTAGTGATGTGATCAATGTCTACTCTTAATGAAAATCATGTATTTTTTATAAAGATCCAAGCCATTGAGAAATTAATAAGAGAACACTACAAAGGGCATACATAAAAAACAGCCCGAGCAAGGGAAGTAATGAAAACCATGTTGGTCATCTGCACTATTGTTTCAAAAGAAAATTGGTCGACTATACTCCATGGTAAACATGCAACACATACACACTAGACTTAGTCATCATATGATTCTAATGCTCAGAAACTATGATTTTCCCCACCAAAATTCATTTTTTGAACTTCTTGGTAACCCGTTTAAACATTTTTTCCATAAGAAACTGTTGAATTATGCGCTCCCCTCACTTGTAGACTTAAAAATTTTAGAAACTTCTTACGAGTGAAATTAATTTTAAATGAAGAGAAAACAACTTGGAAATGGCTCGAACCCAGGACCTTCTACTCCGATACAATGTTGAATTATAAAAATTGTTAATAAACCCAAAAGCTAAAGCTTATACGTTGGGGTAAATTTAATTATAACAACTAACAAAAACAAAGTAATATGAATAAATAATGTGCATTAAAGAGAAACACCCTACAGCCTACATAAAGAGATTAAAAATTGGCCAATCTAAAATGTGCGAGCACCAATTGTTGATCTTCAAAACTGCTCTAGGATAAACTAACTTCAAAATCTATAAATCTTTCTATATTGCGACTGAAGTTCTTTCACACCATCTTAATATTTTCAAAGCTAAATTACTCAATCGTTCTCATGAAAATAAAAGACTCATTGTATCTGCATCCTATAAAACAAAGTTCGACAAGAATATACCTACCAGCTACTTTGTCGCCCAAGCCAAGGGCTTTGCACAACTTAGTAGCTTGCTGATACCGAGCAACCATAGTGAAATAATCAACAAGCTCGTCCACATCAAATTCTGACGTCAATTTATAAGCTGCAACTAAATGCAAGAACCCTAATGCATCTAACGGATCTCTCCTATCTGTACTAAAACTTTGTTTCCATAAGAACGCCAATTTCTTCGCCCTTTCCGCTACATGATTGCCTACATTTGGACAACTATCCATAAGCGTCTCCAACAGTAGAACACAGCCTCTCCTCACACTGGCCAATGTTGAGTTATCCGACTTTGTCGAACTACCACTGTAAAATCCATCCACAGCATCCAAAACCAACGTTTCTTGATCCGGCGCAAACTTAAGTGCAGCCGGAAGCTCATTCCTGATCGATTCACGATCCCTAGGCGAATGGCTAACATAATTACTCAGTCCCTTACCATCCATTTGCTCACACAGACGCTTCAACTCCGGCCGAGGCGCAATCACATTCGATTGATTTCGAATCTCCTCCGGTTGATTTTGAATCACTTTCTGCTCCATAGACTCGAGCGTAAGAAATCTCTGGGTAAGAGAGTTGTGGATTGAAGTGAAGTGAGATTCGAGGTCTGACCAAGAGAGGGAGAAGGAACCGAGGAAGTGAGAGTGGCCTTGAAGATCTTCGAATGCTTTCTCCAAGTTCTGTATCTTGGAATCGACGAGTTTCAATGCATCTGATATTGCTTTTAGGTTTGCCATTGGATAGAACGTTGGAATTTTTCGAGTTGCAGAAACCCTAACCCTAAAATCGCCGTCGTTAATGGGTTATTGATGACGATTATGCTGGTGGCTGTTCTTGAAGCGTTTTAGAGATTTTCTTCTACATGAAATTGCTTGCTGCTCGTGGGATTTGCCATTGAAGCGTGGGTAAAGAGAGAACCAAACAACCGACCAAACATCATATTTGGATGAATAATTGGAGAGTGATTAAAAAATAAAATTTATTTTAAATCGAGAAAAAATTATAATGATCATTGATTTGAATAAAAATAATTATAAAGCGATTATAAAAACTCATTTTTAACAGTTTCATCAAAACTTCAAACAAACAGTTTTAAATAAGGTGTTTGGATAAAAGATTTAAGTGTATTGAGAAAGCGAAGATTTATAAATCGTTTTATAAACCAGCTATAGTAACCACTCAAATAATTCTTCATTTGTAATTACTCAACTAACCCTTCATTTCAACCATTCAAATAACTCCTCGTTTCAAAATTATTTCTAATTTTTTGTATCTATTTTTGTGTATTATTAATTATATGTAAGTTGATATTTGATTAATAATTTTATTAATTTATTATGTAAAAATTTCATATATATGATTTTTTACCGTACACACCTTTATACAATTTAAGGCATTAATGTGTATCCATGAATCGGAAAATCCATAGATTCAATCATTCCCTTCGTTATTGAACGAATATAAATCATTATGAATTTTGCAATTAACATTATATATAATTAAAAGGTTTAAAAATTAGTATAGGTTTGAATTTTATATTGATAGAATTAAATTTAATAATCTTAACAATTTTAATACAAGTAAATGAAAATGTAAACATATTTCTAAAATTTATAGAAAATATGTTAATTTTGTTAAAAACACGTAATATGAGAATTATAATACTATTTCACATTATTTTTATCATTTATAGTACACAGCTATTATGACTTTAAATTGACAAAAGAAAAATATTTATAACAATTATGTATGTCATGTGATTTTTTTTTTTTTTTTTTACATTAAATTTATAACTTTGACTTTAAAATAACCAAGTTGTTAGATATTATTAAATTTAGTTTTGATTAAAGTTAGCTTGAAATTTATTAGACAAATCAATTTACAAGGATTAAAGACGTTTGAAAATATAATGAATAATATAAAAAAAATTAGATCAAAATAATACTTTAACGAATAATAATAATCTAACAAATGAACGACTCCAATAAGTTGATGATAATTATTCAATCACAAATATTACATAATTGAATGTATTTGTAAATTAGGACTTTTAGCATTATTTTAATAACTTGGATATTAAAACAAAATAATAAAAATATACAAAGTGACAAATATTAATGAAAACGAGAGATTATGAAACATAATTTTAATATAAAAATTGTACGTGTGTGTATATATAAAAGTACGCGTACAACCCCTCCACCAAAATCCACATCGAATGGAGCTATTTCCTACAACTCCGTTAAAATTCACATCCAAACGAGTTATTATTGTAACTTCTTCATAGAAATCTACATCCAGAGTTATTGGGGGTGCAACTACTCCGTAGAAATCTACATCGAACGAGCTATTACTACAATCATTATTTCCTAATTACTCAAAATAACTCATTATTTAAATACTCAAATTAACCTCTCCTCCAAAATTCCCTCCAAACAACCCCAAAGTGATCATGATTTATAAAATAATGTACGAATTTAGTTCGATGAATTGTCCAAAGGGTCGATGTCAGGTGGCAATTAGTTGGTGGTAATCTTGTTTAACATTATGTTATAGATAGTGATTTTTTTTTTAATTTGAATGATTATTATTATTATATTTAGTGAGATCGATTTCTAACTTTTATTATTTAAATAATTTACTTCCTAAATATTTGATTTTAATGTAAAAAAAATCTCTTTGACCAACTTTATGTATACCCTTATTTTCCATGTATCGAAAAGAAAAAGTAAAATGATAAAATACATGATAAACAAAAATCATTAGATAAATATAATAAAAAAAATAATTTCAACATTAGACTAACATTCAATTAATTAAACAATTAATATTGACACATAAAAGTAATTCATAAGTTAAAAATCTATAAAAATAAAAATTAAATATATTATATATGTATTTAAAATAAAACGTAACATTTTTATAAAAAAAAATTAACGATACAAATCATTTATAAAGTTTTTATAGTTAAGAGTATTTCTTAAAACTTTTTAAAGTTGATAGACATTTTTTAAACCAAACTTTAATTGTTTCCATTAAAATTTAACGGCATAGGTATTTCTCAAACATTAATTTTATATAATTCATGGGCATTTGCGAAACTTTTCAAAATTCAGGAATAATGTTGACAAAAATCTCAAAGCGTGCAAATTGTCGGAGGAGAACCACGAATGGCCTACGTAGAGAGATACAAATAAGACTCAAATCACTGATCGATTGGATGCTAATCCGTCATTAGTGTCAGTTGAGCTATGCACGTTTTGACAAAATCCCGAAATTGAAGGATATGTTTGACAATTTAGCAAACTTGAATATGGTATTATTATAAATATATTTATGCAAATATAGTAATAACAAATTATCATATATTAAAAAGTTGGCATAGTATACAAAATCTACCCTCATGCCTATGTGTGTGGTTATAATAGTTAACCAATTTAATTTAATAGGGTTATATAAATGGTTGGGCAACAAACAAAACAAACATCACATCAAATCATTTTGCAATTTTTATAATAGAAAATATAATATGGCAGATAAATCCAATGTCAAGTTTTCTTTCATTGCTGTGATAATGTTGCTGCTTCTGACTGCCTTTGGTAAGTTTTTTTTTTTTTTTTTTTTTTTTTTTTTTTTTTTTTTTTTTTTTTTATCTTCTTTATTTTCAACTGTATATCAGGATTTGTAATTTATTTATCTAGTTAAGAAATTGATTTTTCACAAATTCTTTGAAAATAAATATTGTAGGAATGTGGATGGATTTGATTTTTTTTTAAATAATATTAGATTATTGAGTTTGATATTTTATAAAACTGAAATATATTGGTTCGATTTTGGTTATTCATGAAATAACCAACCCACTAAAAGAAAATAAAAATAAAAATATTTATATTTGATGGAAGAACAAATTCTAAACGAGAAATATAAGTAAAAGAATCGTAAATATTATGATATTCATGGAAAATGTTGTTTCTGATGGGTAAAATAAAAATTATAATAATCAGAGTAAACATCTATTTGAAAATGAGACAAAAATTGAACCTAAAATTCTATAGAAGCAAATTAAAACAAAATAAATGATTTTGTAATTTATTAAATATCCGTTGGGATCTAGTTGTTAAAAAAAAATATATCGATATCGATTCAATTGTTTATTCGTCACAAAATTGAAGCAAAAAAAAAAAAAAAAAACTGAATCAAAATCCTTATAGAGTCAACAAATTTGATATTAATTAGAGGAGTAATAAACATATCTTATAAATGTTAGAGTTTTTTATCTTAAAAAAATGATTTTTTTTAGTTCGTGAATATTGAATTAGATCGTAATTTTATTTATATGGTATTAAATACCTGTTTGAGTTTAATAAATTTTGGTACCATATGGGAGAAGATGAATATTGACCTGAAAATCAGTCGATGATAAAAAAAAAAAAAAAAAAAAAAAAAAAAGCTTGTTTGACGAGAGATTTTAATGTATATTATGCTTAATTAAAACAAATATAGTAAGATTAAACAGTCGTGTTGATAAGTTGACCGAACACTCACCGACATAAGAAGAATCATTATGATAATTGTTGTTTTTTTTTTTTTTTTTTTGTAAAAATAATATTAATGTTTAAATATGATTATATATTAATGCAGTTGAAGGGAAGCCATTGGGATCAAAGGGAAGTCTTTTAACACAAATCAAATGCAACTCCACTGCTGATTGCCAAGATCCTAAATGTATATGTGCTAACCACAATTTATGCTTTTGTAACTTATTCCCAAACACTAATGATATGTATTTTGAAGAACTTAAAGGAGATAATAATCTCAAAAATTAAGTACTGCTAAGCAACTACATAATTAGTCATTATGTGATTGTTAATCTCTAATGTGAGAAATTAATAAAGTTCTATCATTTGAATTCAATAATGAAAAATGCAGCTACACTATGATTTAATGATATATGTGTGTTTTAATTTCGTTCGTATAGTTTGATAAAATCTAAAATTCAAAGAGGTAAAGTCGACTCAAATATGAGTATCAGCAAGTTTGAGTTCAAATCTCTCTCGAATAGGTAATGTCCCTGTTATTCGTACACGAATTATGTACGTATATTTAATTTTTGATCTACGGAATGATGCGTTTTTTTTTTTTGTTCAATCAATTACTCACTCACTCTCTCGTATCATTAAAGATGTATAACTAACTTTATGCATTTTATTCACCAACGGTTATGAATGACATACATTATATTTTAGATTTTATCAAAAATTCTAATTTTTCAAACCATCAAAATTAATTTGTAAATTTCTTCAAACCACATGGACTAAAGTTTAGATTTTTAAAGTATATGAACTAAACTCAAACTTTCTTCAAACTATATAGGTGTTTGTTATGAGATTTTAAAAAAATTACATCCAAACGATTTTTTGACTACAATTGTTACTTTCAAATAATAAAAATAAATTTTCATTCTAAATACTAGTTTTAAATATTATTAAAAATTACATCCAAACAAGTATTTGAGACCATCATTACTTTTAGATACTCAAAATAAAATTTAATCTAAATACTAATTTTAAATACTTTTAACATCTCAATCCAAACATTTCATAGAGAGTAAATCTATAATTTACCCTTTCTAATAAGCTTAAACTGATTTGTTTGAATTATTTCGAAATCTAATCTCTATTAACATTACATCATAATATAGATCAGGTGTAGTTAAAAATGTCATGGGTTTGAATCTCCTAAGCCTATTACTACCAAACTTCAAAATTATACTATTGTTATGATTTTGTTTTAAATTTACAAAGAAACGACATTGTTTGGAGAAAAGACACACCGAAAATTAGTTCCTACATCTACTATCAAATTACATAAATGATTTGTATTTAAAATTGTCAATGTCAAAGTTACAAATGGTTATATAGTATTCTAGGGATGCTTGTTACGAGAAATCGGAGGAGTGTTTCAAATTAATATTTACTAATTAAAGAAAACTACATCCAAACGAAATTCTGATTGGACTTTAATCATTACTTCTAAATATTTAAAATAACATTTTCATTCTAAATACTGGTTTTAAATATTCTTAAAATTTATATCCAAATAAATTTTTTACTCTAAATATTTAAAATAAATTTTCAGTTTAAATATTTTTATTGTAATTATTACTTATAAATAATCGAAACAAAATCTTAATTATAAATATTAACCCATTATTTTCTGCTCTCAACAAAAATCCTAACCAAAATTTATTTTTAAAAAAAAATACAAATTAATCTGCAATAAAAGATCAAATGTTATTCATAATAACCGTTTTTTTTTTTTTTTTTGGTTTGTTTATTTAGTTATTGATTCCTTATTCGTAAGTTTTCTGATCAGGACAGGAAAAATAGAACCACCATGGAATCTGTTGAAGCTAAGCAACATCACCAACCACGCCGCCATGCTCGTGCGGCCCGTTCTCGTAGCTCTGGTCTGTCTGCGGCGGACGATGATGAACGGCAACATAATCATCATTCACAAGCGCCGACCGCCGTAAGCTCAAATTCGTAACGACAATCTGAAGCTGAATCGGAGGGAGTCAGAGAAATACAGAAGAAAAGGTACGTGAGTTTCGAACGAGGCGGTGAAGATCGTTGAAATTCAATTCCGTGAGTATTTTGTCCTTACAGATCAACTAATAGAAAATTTTCTGTCAATTTATTATTTCTAACATTCATAGTAGATATTATATTTGTTGAGAAATCTG
>JBBMEG010067298.1:0-13683 GCA_037832605.1 Cyclanthera cordifolia
GCATTTGAATGTATGTTCAAATATCCTAGATTCAAATCTCAAGCTATAAAATAAATTAGTTTATAAATTCAAATCTCCATAGTTACATTTGTTGTAAAATCAATTGAGTAAATCAAAAAAGTTGAAAGATAATGATGAATAAAAGTGATTTTGTTTTCATGGCTCAATTCTACACCTTTTACATTTTTTACTTCTAAATGTACACGATATAGTTCTTTTCTCAAGTTGCATGCCTGTACCGTATGTAAAACAACTAGCCGTTTAACACAACTTATTTTAAGCAAATACTAGATAATCATAAAATGTTAAAATAATAATAATAATAATGAAAAATAAAAAATATCTCATTAAAATATGAAAGTGATCCTACCTAAATAATTTATTGAGACAAAGATGTATCACCAAACCGATGTTTTAGAAATTGGAATAACTATGAGTAATCATTTCAATAATTTCAACTTTCAAACACAATGAGTTTTGAAAAAACATATAAAGAAATCCCATCATAACTCAAATGATGATCATTTTCTGAATACACGTACCTTCTAAAAAATGAAAGCCTAATCCCAAACATAATAAAAATCATTAATAAAAACAAAATTACACTCCATAGTCCTAATCCCTCATAATTTGGAGTTTTTTTTTTGTGGTCTTTAGAGATAATTTGACATCGATCTCACTTAATATGGGTAGGACCCTATCAAAAATAGGAGAAAGTGGTTACATTCCAATATGAAGATGAACTCAATCTCCCATCAGAATTGTTAGTCATTTTCCAACTCAAATTAGAACATTTATCAATTAGTTCATTCTATCTTCGAATCATAACATTGTAATTATAGGGGGACTCTCAAAACTTAACAACCTTTTCAAATCACCTGCTGATAAAGGAAGTCTCAAACCCCACGCACGGTTAAAACAACCTTTCACCTTTCAATGTCACCATCTAAGTAAATCTTAGGTCTCACACCACACCAAACTTTTAGGCACTATACATGAGCTATTGCCAGCATTCCAAGCAGTTTCACAGTAGGGGGTTGCCCCATCTAGAGCAGATGCCCCTCAAAGGGAAGGCCCAGATGTTAGTGTTACTTTGGTGGCTCCCACCCGACCGTAGGAGCATATCATAGTTGAGCAGAGTGAGGACACGACCGCGACCTTAACAGCAGTGTCAGCGCAGTAAGTACAGCAAATGCCGAACTCGGTGAGGTAGAGTAAGAACAGGACTATTCAAGGTGTTTCTGATAATACTAAGATGATCAAGGATTTTAAGAAGTTCGATCCTAAGGAGTTTGATGGCTCTTCCATGGACCCGTTGGTGGCTAACACATGGATTGAAGACATGGAGGACCTGTTCGATAACCTGGAGTGTCCCGAGGATCAGATGGTGAGGTGTCCCGCTTTTGTCATGCATGGCGAAGCGAAAACCTGGTATAAGGCCGAGAGAAGAGGAGGACACCTGCTGATAAGCCTATGGACGGGACCTAGTTCAAAATTGCCTGTTATGACAAGTACTTTACAGAAGCAGATAGGTAGGACAAGGTCAGTAAGTTTACCAGTATCCAGTAGGGCCTGGATTGTGTAGCTGTCTGTGAGATGAAGTTCAACAACTTGGCTCACTTTGCTAAAGAGTTAATTCCCACTGACAAGCAGAAAATCAGGTACTTCGTGAACAGACTTCATATGGGACTACAGGGGGATGTTATGGCTCATAAGCCAGTCACCTTTAGAGACTGTGTGAACTTAGCCAAGACCTTGGAACCCTTAGGGCTCGAGCTGATAGTAGCCATTTCCAGCGGGAGTGAGCATGGCAGCTTGCGAAAAGGTCAAGGCCTGCAAGCTGGTTATAGATAGTAATGTTCTGGATGTTACGCTCGTAGTACTACCTATGAGCGAATTTGATGTGATTATTGGCATGTACTAAGAACCATGCAGTGATTGATTGTCGACGTAAGGAGGTTGCGTTTAGCCCGCCATCGAGACCTAGCTTCAAGTTTAAGGGGCTAAAGTCTGGGGAATGTGTGAAGATCATTTCGATGTCGAAGGCTAGTAAGTTACTGTCCTCGGGAGCGAGAGGTTTCCTAGCATCATTTTCTAGAGAGAATGAAGCTAAGATGTCAGTTGACGCTGTGCTCGTGGTCAGAGAGTTTACCGACGTGTTAACGGATGAGCTACTAGGATTTCTACCACCTTGGGAGGTTTATTTTTGCATCGAGTTGGAGCCTTGTACAGTACCTATTTCGAAAGCACCTTACAGAATGGCTCCAGCAGAGTTGAATGAACTAAAGGTTCAGTTGCAGGAGTTGATTGACAGCGGGTTTATCAGGCTGAGTGTGTCGCCCTGGGGTGCCCCAGTTCTATTTGTTAAAAAGAAAGACGGATTGATGCGTTTATGTATTGATTACTGAGAACTAAACAAGGTAACAGTTAAGAATATGTATTCGTTGCCCAGGATCAACGATTTGTTTGACCAGCTTCAGGGGGCATCAGTATTTTCCAAGATCAATTTGCGTTCTGGCTACCATCAGTTGAGAATCAGGGAGGAGGACATTCCCAAGATAGCTTTTAGATCGTGTTATGGCCACTACGAGTTTGTGGTAATGTCTTTTGGTCTGACCAATGCGCCTGCGGCATTTATGGACATGATGGACAGGGTGTTCAAGGAGTTCTTGGATAAGTTTGTGATCGTGTTCATCGATGATATACTCATCTACTCCAAGACCAAGTCCGACCATGAGGAGCATTTAAGAAAAGTTTTGTCATCACTCAGACAAAATTCAATTGTATGCAAAGTTTTCTAAGTGTGAGTTCTGGCTAGGAGAGGTTGCCTTCTTGGGACATGTTGTTTCGAGTAGGGGCATTTCAGTAGATCCTGCTAAGATAATGGCAGTAAGTAATTGGCACAGTCCTACTTCAGTAGCAAAGGTGCGGAGTTTTTTGGGATTAGCCGGTTACTACCGACGTTTTGTGGCAAACTTCTCAAAGTTGGACGGGCCTATGACTTAGTTGACCAGAAAAGGACAAGTGTTTTCCTGGACAGAGGAGTGTGAGAGATGTTTCCAAGAGCTAAAAAGACGTTTGACATCCACTCCAGTTTTGGCAGTTCCAGAGGGTTCAGGAGGTTTTGTTGTGTATTGCGATGCCTCCAAAAGGGTTTGGGTGTTGTACTTATGCAAAGAGGGAAAGTGATAGCTTAAGCATCTAGACAGCTTAAGGACTACGAGCAGAATTACCCGACTCATGACCTGGAGTTGGCACCAACGGTTTTTGGCCTTAAGCTTTGGAGATTTGTACGGGGAAAGGATCTAGATTTTCACATATCATAAGAGTTTAAAGTACTTTTTCACTCAAAAGGAGTTAAATATGAGACAACGCCAATGGTTGGAATTAGTGAAGGATTACGATTGTGAAATTCTTTACCATCCAGAAAAGGCGAATGTGGTTGCTGATGCCCTGAGTGGGAAAACCTCCCATTCAGCGGCCTTACTTGTTACTCAGGTTCCTTTATAGAGAGAGTTGAGCAGAGCTGGAGTAGTGTTAGTTCAAGAGGCTACCACGCAGTTGGCTCGTTTGACCATTCAGTCTTCACTGAGACAAAGGATTGTTGAGGGTCAGTAGAGGGATCAGGGGTTGACAGTTCTGTTTGGCAGGGTAGACGCCGATGAGGGTAGTGATTGGTCAGTTGCCTTTGATGGTGGGTTGCATTTCAGGCAGAGATTAGTAGTTCCGGCTGATGTCGAGATCAGGGTTGAGCTTTTCTCTGATGCTCATAATTCGTCGTTTTCTTGGCACCCAGGGGGTACTAAGATGTATCAAGATCTTAGGCAGAGCTTTTGGTGGAACAATATGAAGAGAGATATAGCAGAGTTCGTTAGTAAGTGTCTGACTTGTCAGCAGGTAAAGGCACCGAGACAAAGACCAGCAGGGTTGTTGCAACCTTTGAACATTGTGGAGTGGAAGTGGGAAGTCGTTTCTATTGACTTCATATCGGGTCTCCCTAGGACGCCGAAAGGTTTTAATGTAATATGGGTGATAGTGGATCGACTTACGAAGAACGCTAATTTTATACCAGGAGCGTTAGATTACTCGGTTGAGAAATGGGCTTTGTTATATTTGAAGGAGATTGTGCGATATCACGAGATACCAGTTAGTATTGTTTCAGATAGAGGCTCCCTATTTACTTCGCGCTTCTGGAAGGGGTTGTAGAAAGGCCTTGGAACCTTGTGTAAGTTCAGTATTGTCTTTCATCCACAGACGGATGGTCAGACCAAGAGAGTCAACCAGATTTTGGAGGATATTTTGAGAGCCTGCGTGCTTGATTTCCTTGGTAGTTGGGAGCAGTGGTTGTACTTGATGGAGTTTGCATATAATAACAACTACCAGTCCACCATTGAGATGGCTCGATTCGAGGCCTTGTATACCAAACGTTGTAGATCACCTGCGTTTTGGGAGGAGGTTGGAGAGAGGAAACTTTTGGGCCCTGAGTTGCTACAAATGACTAATGATGCAGTACGAAAGATTCACGCAAAGGATGCTTACCGCGCTGATTCGACAGAAAAGCTACGTAGACATCAGACGCTGAAATTTGGAGTTTGAAGTGGGGGATCATGTTTTCCTCAAGGTTTCCCCCATGAAAGGAATTATGAGGTTTGGAACCAAGGGCAAGCTTGGCCCAAGGTTCATTGGGCCTTTCAAGATTCTCGAAGAGATTGGAGCAGCTGCTTACCGCTTAGCCTTGCCTCCCTCCTTGTCCAGTATGCACGACGCTTTTCATGCCTTGATGCTTAGGCAGTATGTTCACGACTCTACTCATATCATTGATCACGAGCCATTGCAGATAAATGAAGATTTGAGCTTCGAGGAGAAGTCGGTTCAGATTCTAGATAGAGATAGAAAAGTTTTACGGAATCGAGAGATCAGTTTGGTCAAGGTGCTCTGGAGAATCTAAGCAGTGAAAGAGGCCACATGGGAGAGAGAAGATGACATGCAGGCCCACTTCCCAGAGCTATTCTTACCTTAGTTCACTTTCGAGGACGAAAGTTTCCTAAGGGGGGAATATGGTAAGAGCCCGACTTTTCGCTCCTTGTTTTACAAGGTTAGTTTTGTAATTTTTAGGCTTTTCGGGAAACCCATTAGTCATTTTTAAATTTATTTTGGGTTTAAAGTGGTTATTAAAGTTACTTCTCGGAAGGTGTGAAGTTGGATTTTAAAAACTAAGGGTATTTTGGTCATTTTTAGCCCTAGGGGCATTTTGGTAAATTTCCAGAGGACTTTTGTCTTTATAAATAAAGCCAAAACAGAAAATCATTAGGTTATAATTTTGTTTTCCCAGAAAACCGTGCGCCGCAGTCAAATTTCTAGGTCTTTGTGCTCCCAACCGACATCCGCCGACAAGGTCATCATCGTTGCCTGACAGCCACCGACAACTGCGTCAGATTCAGCGTCAAGCCATTCGCGAGACGTCGCGTCAAGCCGATAACTTTTTTTTGGGATGAGAAGACGCCATAACTTTTTTTTGGATGAGGAGACGCCATAACTTTTTTTTTTGATGAGAAGACGTCATAACTTTTTTTTGGATAGGAAGACGCCATAACTTTTTTTTGGGATGAGAAGACGTCATAACTGTTTCAATCAAATAGGGATCATATAGGCACCATATATGATGACAAACGTTCTTATTATATCGTTCTTCAACAAATCAATTTCATTTTGATGTTCCTCTCCAACAATTTTTTTTAGTGCCCATCATTGCAATTCAATTTTATCTTTTAAAAGAGTGCAACAAACATAACACAACCACTTCAATATTTTTTTGGACTGGACATAAATACATTTAAGCTGCCACGTACCTTTATAATGTAAATGGATCAAGTCATAACGTAGTTCTTAAGATTTAATGATACGAATCCAACCACCGATTCATTGCATGTACCCGAAGGACCTATTACAAGGAGTGATTCAAATACTTGTCAATGCACAAGAAGAGACAAAGAGCAAATTCATTTAACATTAGCACAACAAGTCAAGAAGAGAATGAAATGAAGATGGCATGAAGAGAATAAAGATGACATGAAGGAAATCATATATTGTGGAAATTCAACTAGGCATTTTCCAGATTTCAAATTTTGGGACTTTTGAATTTAAGACATTGTCAATAAAGCTCATAATTGCTAAAGACTTTTTAGATCAGTTTATTGTTGGCTTTTTGGCTATCATCTCAAATTAATTAATTTTAATTAATTAATATTTTGATGATAACAAGCTCAAATATTGTTTACTGCTATTTTTTGAGCTTTGAAGGTTTTAATATGTAGAGAATGTAGAGACGATTTCACCACATTTTGAATTGTTCAAATCGAAGCTAAAATGAGGAAAATATGGACATTTGATGTTTGGAAGGAAAATTCGCCAAATGGAAAAATGAGATTTTCCTTCTATTATTGTTTCCTTATACACCAAATCTCTTTCCATCTGATCTATACTCAATCTCATCCATCCATTACATTTACCCTAAATCTAAAGGCCACAATTTATCACATCTTCATCAAATCTCACCTGTTGATCATTTTGCCCTAAATCCAACGATTCCATTTTCTCTCTCTTCCATAAATCTCTTCTCTCAAAATTGTGAATTAGAGACAGCAACATATTCATTCAATACAGCTCCTAAAAGTTTAATTACTTCACATATTCTTGAATCTGTGTATTACAAATTTGTGAAGAAGTTGCCAACGCTAAACTTGTGTATTTTGCCTTCGAGAGGTATTTTGTTAAATTTATTTTAATTTTTTTTTTTTTTTGAGATTTTTATTAAGGTGTGTGGGCACACCTTTGTTGTGAGAAAACTAAAATTGTTTAATCGTGAACCAGTAAAAGGATTTAGGTTTCTCTTTGGCAGAGTAGTAGTGGTTTAATCCTGAACCCGTGAAAAGAATTTAGGTTTCTCTTTAGCCTAGGAAAAAAGGGTCGTGAAGGTTTGGTTCTCACCCGTAAGAGGATCACCAATAGAATCCTCAAGAAGGAGTCTTGGGGGTGGAGTAGGGATTTTTCGAACCACTTTAAAAACTTTTGTGTCTCTCTTTCTCTTAACTTTTTATATTCCGCTATTTCATTATTGCATCTCATATTTACTTTATTGAGTGTTTTTAGTTAACAAAGTTAGATCATAAAATTATTTTTAAAGAACTAAAAAGTTAGTAAACCCTATTCACCCCCTCTAGTATTGCCTTTTGATCCTACATTTATTAGGTGTATTTAAAGCCAATCTACCCTTTTTTTCTAGAATTTAAACCTCGCATGAAATTTTAGCCTTAAAAAGGGCTTATAATACCTCATTTTGGACAGAATATTGATATCAAAACTTGAGTTTTCATGACCCCATTTGGTGTTGTTTTTTTTTTTTTCAAATCTTGCTTCAGGTTTGAATGTAAAATCAATTCATTGGATTATTCTTATCAAACTAATTATGGAGTGAGTTATCTTAGATCTAAGAGTGACCATTATAGGTTCTAAGTGTGATCTAAGAGTTTCCACCATTCTAACTTAACTCTTGGTTGGAATCAAGTGTTGAATTTTTTTTCATATTTGTGAGTTTTTACAAGGATCCTAGAAGGACCTCTAGCTTTGTAAAACCGAGCAACGTTGGAGCTTATCATATAACTTCTTTTTTTTGGGTCGTTCACATTTTTTAACTCATGCGGGCGATGAGCGGCTTGCAGTTTATACTCGTACGCCAAAAAGTATTACATTCATATGTTTTCATTATGGTCTTGATCAAATCCTTGTAGCATTTATTTTTATGACAAGATTTTATTCACCTTCGATGATCCCTCTATGTGTTTATGACAACGGAAAATTTCCCTCTGTGTCTTCATATGTGAAGGAACAACATAAGACATCTTTTCATCTTGACCACTTCTTCAGATAGATATGCTTGGATAAGTTGACCTTCTTTTCTTGCCAATTACTTATTATTTCGAGTCGAACTTTGAAGTGTTGTCTCTTTTGATGTGGAAGCACTTATTTTTTGGAAAAGTTAGGCATTGATTTTCTTCATTTTTTTATGATGTTCGCCATTTCTTCTAAATGAGGGAGGATCTATTTGAATATGGCTATGTTCTTTTTTTATTTGGCGACCCAAATCAGTTTTAATTTTATCTCGATTTTCAATTATCACTTATTGGATTTTATTTCTTGGCACCTTATGTTGGAACCAAACAATTAATGGTTTTAGGGTTCTAAATTGAACTAGACTCACTTCATGATTGTGAACCAGACTAGTATTGTGTACTTGTTAACATGTATTTCTTGTTATTGCAACATGATTTGACTGGTTTGTTTCATTAAGGTCCAACTCAATTACCCAATGTTTAGCTAACATTAGAATTAGCTCTTTTAGAGCAAAACATTTTTCAACTAGGTGACTGAAGACTCGATGATACTTACAATAGTTTGGATCATCGAAACTTTCCCTCTCTTTCGGTCTTTTGAACTTTGAAAGTTCAAACAGTATCGTATTCAGCAGTTTGTCCAACATGTCAGAAATATCATAATCGGGAAAGGGATAGACTTTTTTCTGTCTTTCCTTCATAGTTGAGAGATGCCTTTCATTGTCTTGTTGACTTTCAGTCTCTTTACATTTATGATTTGAAGGCCAATTGAAAGAAGTTGCATTTATAACCATGGATTCTTCCAAAGTTCCTTCATTATCATCATCATTAACATCATTATCATTTTCATCATCTTCTTCGTCATTTTCATCCTCATCATCATTTTCATCCTTTATAGCATCAACATTATCTTCACCATCATTATCAACATCATTATCGACATTATCTTTATATTATTCTATGTTAGAGACGAATATATTTTGGCTACCTTAACTAGCAATACTTAACTTCATATCGTGAGTGGAGTTGCTAGTTCTTCAAAAGTACGAGGTTTTATACCTTGAAGAATGTAAATAAGTTCCCAATGCATACCTTGAATGCATATTTCGACAGCACATAACTCAGTGAGACAATCT
Source organism: Cyclanthera cordifolia (assembly GCA_037832605.1). NCBI lineage: Eukaryota > Viridiplantae > Streptophyta > Magnoliopsida > Cucurbitales > Cucurbitaceae > Cyclanthera > Cyclanthera cordifolia. The sequence goes on from JBBMEG010067298.1 coordinate 9,026, forward strand.
TTGCAATCAAGACTTGTGGCTCTCCAACGATTTATGTAGTCGACGATGAGTTCAGCTTTTTGTTGCCTAGTGTTAGTGAGTTCAAACATGCATACAGTGTGTATTGTACTGTAAAAGCGATTGAGAAATTATTTTCCAAGTTGTTCCCAACTATCAATCAACTCTGGTTCCAAATTAGTGTACCAATCAAATGTATTCCCCTTTAATGTTCTATCAAATTGTTTACCTAGTAGATCTTCTCTCATACCAGAGTTTTCACAAGTTTCAATGAAATGAGCAACATGTTGCTTTGGATTCCCTTTTCCATCAAATTGTTGAAACTTGGGCGGTTTGTGTGTTGACATTCTCAAGTTATCGATTCTCTTGGAATATGACTTTGAATATAACAAGGAACTTGAGAAGATCCACCATTCCGAACCATTATGGAATCCATTATCATCTCCTGAAGTTGTTGAATACATAGTGAAGCAATTGAGGATGATGGTTGTAGTTGTACAAAACTTCTTTTCTCTTTATTGGAATATCTGATTGCAGGAATTTCATTTGATTTAGGGATATGTTGGTCCTCAATCAGTGTCCTTAAATATAAAATTAAAGAATCCTTTTCTTCAATCGTTTTCATCAAAGTGTTAATCTTCTCGTGTAATTTTTTAATTCTTTCTTCCATAGTATTTATTTTTGTCATCATTACAGACACTATATCATAGTCAAGATCGAATAGAGGATTACATCTAACTAGGAATTTATCATTAGATGATGCCCCCAATAATGTTACTTCACTCGCTATAATTTGAGTGTGACTTTCTTGTAGCATGGGTTGGTTGGAGATACACTAAGTAAGATAACTTATGCAAAAGTTGCTCATATTAGTGATCGTTCAAGAATATGTTTGCAACATCACTTTTGTGTTTTTTTTTTTTTTTTGATAAGAGAAAGAGCTGAAAGGTAGAGTTGATCCCACTGGATATATGTCAAATTGTTCGACGAGATTTCTGGAGAAATGTAATTTGTAGGTGAACTTGAGATTTATATTGATTTCAATATGGAATATAGTGGATTACAACTCTATTCTATCTCCTTTGATTCTTCTCTTACAAGTACAAAAATTTATAAACAATCTTTAGTCTTCAAATAATTTAGTAGCTTCAGGCTTCAAATAGTTTTAGTAGCTTCGATCTTCAAATTTGATGGAAGCTGGAATCTTCAAGAAAACTTTTATAGTTTCAATTAATATTCATGAAGAAACTTTTCAATAACTAGCTTTTTGTAGCTTTAATCTTCAAAGATTGCATGAAAGGTTTTTTTGGACTTCAAAGAAAACTTCAAGTTTCTTTCTATTAAGATTTTCCAACCCATGTAAATGAGTAGAAACTATCTATTTATAGAGTTTCCATGGATCATGAACTTGGGCCAACAGATGGGCTTTGAACCCATATATCTTAATGGGTTGGGCTTAGATCAATAAGTGAACTTTGACCCAAATGTCTTCATGGAATGGGCTTGGACCACTGAGTAGACTTTGGCCCAAATGTCTTCATGGAATGGGCTCAGACCAGTAAATGAACTCAGACCCAAAAATCTTCATAGAATGGGCCTGAGCCATATATATATTTATGGATTGACGTTTAGGGGCCTAATCTACTTTTATATAAAGATTGAGCATTTGGCCTAAATCATCACTTGACAAAATTTGACCAATTATAAACTTGATCACGCTAATCGAATGACACGTGACACATTCTTGTTTGGCCATAATTTAATTTATAAATTTTATAAATTTATAATTGATCCCTAAATTAAAAAAAAAAAAATCAATTCACTATTATTTTGATTAGCGTGAAAAATTCTAATTTGTCAAAATTTCTATTCCAACAACAATTATGTTAGGTTTTAAACAAAACCAATGCCTTGAAAGCCTTACGTTTTGAGTAAGGCCTTACAAAGACAATTCAAAGAATTCCCAACAGCCATCTAACAAACTTCGTTTTGTATCAAAACCGAAGTTCAACAAACTCCTCATCCACCTAAGCACTAACCACCTAGGCACTATCCTATGAGTTTGTGTTCTAAACTACTATGTGTTCATTCTTGTATATATATATAACAGTTGAAAGAAAGTATATGTACAGATATAGATACATACATATTCTTAAAAAGAAAAGAAAAGAAATAAAAGGTACTAACCTGGTTTGACCCGTGGACGTAGGCACAATCTTGCCGAACCACGTAAATCACTTTGTGTACTTCTTTCTCTCCTTATCTCTCACTCATCAATTCATTGAAAGAGAAATACAGAAACAACAAATTGATTAAGTATGAGTAATGGTATGTTTCGAAACTGTAAAAATATGAAGAATAAAGTAAATAGTACTTACCTCTTGAAGACATGGTCTATTCTTCAATACCTCGCCAAGAATTATCGAAATACCTCAAGATAAGCAACGATTACATCAAGAAGCCAATGTAATCGTCACCAAGGAAGCTTCACCAGCGAGGAAGCAACGATCCAAACACTCAAGGCTTGAATCGTCACTGTCACTGGGGAGGCTTCATACAGAGAGGAAGAACAACAAAGTTCGGCAAAGGTTACGACCAAGGACCGCCATAACCTCAGCCTTCTCTGAGCGAGGAAAAGTGAGTCAAAATGATGCAACTTGCTCGAGAACATGCTTATATAGCCAAAGAGGTAGTGGATTAAACGTGTAGGTCATGCAAGGTGAACCGATAGAGAACAGGGCATAGTGACAACATCACAGCCGTACACCCAGACAACATCATAATCAATCTCAGCCTTCCATTGAAGAACGGTCTGAGAAATGTTTCTAAACCGGTTCATATAAAGAATGAACCACTTCGAAACCGAACCAAAATAAATGGGCTTTTCAATTTAATTTAAACTTCAGTTTTATTAGTGGGCCTTTTATTTTGAAAGCTTTGGGCTCATTTGTTTAGCCTTTGAGTTTATACAGGCTTTACTCATACTTTTAAATTTACAAATTATCCCCTCGTTTACCCATTATTTAAGTAGGCTAAAATGATATTTTAATATTTAAAATGTTTTGATTGGAGGTGGATACTTTTACATTACTTTAGTGGAGATTTATAAATGGGTTTGAACCAATTAAGAGTATATGTTTGAAAATTAACCAACAAAATGAAGTTTGATTTTATGTGTTTGCCTATATTTTATTATCAAGCTAAGAGATGTTGATCAACTATTAATAAATGTGAGATTTGAAGTCATTAGCAAATTATTCAAATGAAGGCCCCAAATTTTTTGATTAAATTGGTTGTTTAATACAATTACCATTGATAGCTGAATTTCCCTAATGCTCAGCCTTTAACTTGATATATTTTTCATACTTTTCTTTACTCTATCCTATTTGTCTTTTATCTATCCATCTATCTATCTTTCTGTTTTTTTTTTTTATCCTTTAATTTTTTACTTATGTTGTTTTTGTTACCACCACCTCTATTAATTTGAGGTGTTTTGGGTAATCAAAAGCAAAGCTATGAGGAGATTCGTGATAAGGTTTTGATGTAAATATAAATGATAAACCAAAATTTTCACATAAAATTATATCCACAAAATATTAATATTTTAAAATATATCTTATATATTAATTATATGATATTTTATGACATTGATTCAACTAACATTTTTAAAAATGAAGGACCTATTAGATAAAAAACAAATTATTGATATAATTAAATATTATGATAAAATATCATTTTGGTTTCTGAACTTTCACTTATGTTTCAATTTGATCTTGAAATTTTTAAAAGTCTAATTTAGTTCATGAATTTTTAGTTTTATTTCATTTTGGTCTTTCAACTTTTAAAAACTCATTTTTAGTCTTTATAATTTTAATAAAAAAACTTAATACTTGTCTTGTAGTAAATTTGAAGTGATTAATTGAAATTAGTTTAATAAAGATAATAGTTTCAATATAATCAAAGATAAAATGTGATGACACTTTACCATTCATACAACAATATGATAAATTTTTTGAATGAAAAACAAACAAAAACAATTTCTAAGGTCCTAATATAAAAAAAAAAAAAAAAAAAAAAAAAAAAGTTCCCAGTAAAAAAAAAAAAAGAAAAAAAAGGGATATAATTAAGTATTAGTGTAAATATCATTTTTGGTTCCCGAACTTTCACTTTTGTTTTATTTGGTCTCGAAACTTTCAAAAGTCAAATTTTAGTTCCTGAACTTTTGGTTTGTTTCATTTTGGTCTATGAACTCTTAAAAGTCCAATTTTGCTCTTTAAAAAAAAAAAAAAAAAAAAAAAAAAAAAAAAAAAACTTAAAATTGGTCTCTATAATAAATTTGAAGTCAATATTAATTGAAATTGGTTCAATAATATTAATAATTTTAATATAATCAAAGGGTATACATGGTCCGAGTTGGGTTGGGTTAGGGAAATTTTTAGGATCAACCCGATCTTTCAATCCGTCCAGCCCAATGCATTAGAGAAATCTAGCCGAACCCAACCCTATATTTTCAGGTTGGGTTGGGTTGGGTTCACGGGTTGTGTTACTCTCTTCTTTTCTATATAAAACAAGTTTATTCATACCTCATAAATATGTAAACAAATGAATAAAAGTTGGATGATACTATACTTGAACTTAGATTACATATTTTATTAATTAAT
>JBBMEG010067309.1:0-13680 GCA_037832605.1 Cyclanthera cordifolia
AACATAAAATTATATATAAATTAAAACATAAAATTAATTTATGTTAAGTAGATAATGAACTTACATATGACTCCTTTGCCTGTTCACTAATCCAACGACCTTCAAATTCATTATCGTGTACTTTATAACGCATAGCTCTGAAGACTTCGATTAGACCCATCACTTTTTCTCCCTTTGCCATTTTCTACATTCATAAACATAATAAATTAATTTCATAATTATCGCATAAGAAATACGTCAATGGAAATAAAATAAATAACGACATACATCTTCAACGATTTTCACAAACAAAAATGGGTCGACGTGATGATTGTAAGGAAATTCTGCTCATGCTTTCTTTCCTCTCTCAGTTATTGTCTGCCATTCCTTTGACTCCCATCGATTGCACATGTACTCTCAATCTCTGCTATCAGTTACTTTATGGTAGGGTTTATTGTGTCGCTTCTCCAAAAACGTATTCCTAAAAGAACAAACTAAAATAGTTAAAAGAAATTGAAATGTAAACTAAAAAAAAAAAAAAATTTGTTTGTTTATACAACATACTTGTAGTGTTTGTACATTTTGTACCTATGGTACTTCAGTATGTTCGACATAGTATTTTTGATAGTCGAGCTCACGGTGGGATTATCCAAATCTAGTTCGAAATGTGTTATTGGAGTTTGAATATACATTGTAATAAAGTTAGTCATATATAATTTAAAAATCTATAGTGCAGAACAAAAAACTAAGTAAGATGTTACTTTACCCGTAGTTTTTGCTTCACGAGTTCGATATGCGCCTCAGTAATCTCTCACCAATCTTGTGCACGAACACGAAACGACTCTCGTACAAGTACGCCTATCTAGTTGCTCACAGTGTTAGCTTCTTTCTCAATCGCCTTCTTATTCCTTTCACTAAATTTCACCTTATTCTTCTTTCCTTTCCCACCCTCTTATTCAAAATTTCTCCCCTGGAATGTCTACGAGAGTGACCAGTCGAGGTACTACTAATTGTTTTACAAATATTAGTAAATGACTGAAAAAATATAATGTTAAGTAAATTGTTCATAATCTATATTACCTCCATCTCCATGAGTTGAATCAATAGTAGTAGGGATGAATTCGTCATTTTCAGTGTCATGGAAGACAGAGTTCCCCATACTTCTCAAACCATCAAGCATATTGATAACCTACAAGAGTTAGCATTATATGTTTTTCCAAATCTAACAAAACTAAGATAAAAAGTGCAACACTAATAACGGAAAAAAAAAAAAAAACTAACACTTATGTGTTAGTAGTCTCAACACCCTCGTCGTCATTATTAATGAATTGATTATCATCTTCTAATATATTCATCATTAATCGCTTCATCGAATGTTATCAGATCAACAATATCTAACCTACACAACTCATTATCTTCTAAAGACTCGTCAACTCTATTTTTGCCTTCACATAGTATACATTCAACCTGATCAATCAGTCAATCCACAACTTCCCTCTTTTCAACTTCTAGGATATCCCATGAACTTTTATTATAAACTAGTTTAACATCTTTCTAATCTTTTCCATGTTTTAGATTGATGATATAGAAAACTTATTTTTCTTGGCTGGCAATGATGAATGGCTAGTTTTTAAACAAATATTGTGAAGTGTTTATCGTTCTTAAACCCCAATGAGTGTGATATCTTCCTTTTTTATTATCCGTGTTGTACCAGTCACATCTAAATATCATTATTTTTCTTGCACAACTAAATGATGCTTCTAATACTTTAGTAAGTACACCATGATAATTGCTTGAACCGTCAGAAATACCACTTTCTCCATGAATCATTATTCCACTATTTTGTGTAACATGCCCCGCATCATTCATTATTGTAGTATAACGTACTCCATTTATCATACAAGTTATATAGGACAAAAATAATGAACTAGGTCCCATAGCCATTCCGTAAAGATCATCACACTTGTTTCTGCTTTTGCGTATTTCAAGTACTTATTTTTTAAACCAATCAGGAAACTCTTGTTCGTGTTTTTTATATAAATCATCTGATGTCTTTATAGTTGGTCGAATCAACTCCAAATGTTTACTACAACAAATGAAAAGAATAAACATTAATTATAGTTTATATCGCATAACTATTGAAAGAAAGCAATCCAAATTACCTACGAAGACTTACGTAAGAAATTTGCTTATTTCTTCCTAGTTATTTAGAATATACCAATGTAGTCTCTACATATCCAATGAAAATAGGGTAATATTTGATGCCCTTGCCCAATGGTCTAACATTCTGTGTGAATATCTCATACTCACCAAATATTTCAATATTTGGATTATGATCGTCATTTCTCTTCTGATTGTTTATCCTAGTCTCCATCCCACTAAAATAAGATGAATAGAAGTTTAGAAACTCGTTCATCACATACTCTTCTGCTATACAACCTTCTGGTCTAGCTTTGTTTTTCACATGAGCTTTTAAAGTACCTAAACTTCTCTCAAAAGAGTACATCCAACTATAGTTAACTGGCCCAACAACCTTACATTCGTAGGCAAGTGAACAACTAAGTGCACCATTACGTCAAACAATGCTGGTGGAAATATTTTCTCCAATTTGTAAAGAATTATAATTATTTTATCTTGTAGCCGATCTAACTAACTTACACAAACTGTCTTCGAACACAAATCGGAGAAGCAAACACATAACTCAACAGTAATAGTAGTAATATTCTTCAGCAAGAATTTAGTCGTGTGTTTTCAAACCAAAAAATTTCCCTTCATTCACTCTAAAACAACGTGAAATGTTTGATCCAAAATCATCAGAAAATTTAACTAATTTTGTGAAGTTTAAAAGTTCAACCCTCTCTTCATTTGTCAAAGTATAAGTGGCATGCAGTTTAACGAACTTGTCCCCTTGCTTCTTTAAGTGTAAATATTTTCTAATTTTAAGATCTTGCAAGTTCAAACGACCATTAAACATGTCTATAGTCTTTCCTTCAATCTTCAATATAGTTTCGAGCAAGTTCTCACACACGTTTTTTTTTCAATGTGCATGACATTCAACTTTTGTCGGAGTAATAGTTTTGAACAATATGAAAGGTCAAAGAAAATACTCTTCTTCCTCCAATTGTTTTCAATTTGTTTCCTCTTCTTAACCAGTTTAGAAGGATGTTTACTCATTACCGAAAATTTAATAGTACTTAGTTGATCTAAGATCTCTTCTACATCCCATAATTCTAGAGGTTCAAAAAGTTCGGGCTTCCCATTAAATTTTACTTTTATTCCAACAATGATCCATTGGGAGGTATCGTCGATGTCCCGTATAAGCAATTTTGTCTCTAATTCTAACACTTGAAGTTTGTTCCTTACAAATAAGGCATGCTTGATAACCTTTTGTACTCCAACCAGATAAATCGCCATACGCTGGAAAATCATTTAGGTTCATAGTACAACAACATGTAGTTTAAAGTATTCATCTTTATAGCCATCATACGTTCGAACTCCAATACTCCATAATTCCTTCAATTCATCAACCAACAGTTGTAAGTCCACATCCTTCGCTTTTTGGGGGGATTTTGGACTAGGAATTAGCAAAGAAATGACAAAATTTGTTTCTTTTATGCATTTCCACGGTGGAAGATTATATGGAACAATCGTCACAAGCCAAACGCAAAACGAGATACCCTAATTCCCAAATGGGTTGAATCCGTTACTAGATAATCCTAGCCGCACATTTCTTGAATCCAACACAAATAGTGGGAATTCTTGATCCAAATGTTTACATCCTTCGCCATCTGTTGGATGTCGTAAGACACCAAGCTCGTCAATCAGCTTTTCTTTATGCCATCACATATCTAAAGCATATTGTCTGGACAAAAATATTCGCTTAAGTCTTGGAATTAAAGGAAAATGACGCAACACTTTATACGAAATTTTTATTCCTTTTTGGCTTACTAACTTATATCGAGACTCGCCACAAGTCGGACGTCAATCGACATTTTTATACTCATCCCTATAAAGTATACAATCATACTTGCAAGTGTGAATTGAGTAGTATATTAACCCTAAATCCTGCAAATTTCGTTTCACTTAATAAAATGAATTAGGGATGCAAACATTAACTTCACCAAATTCAAAGTTCAAGAACTTCAACAACTGATCGAATGATTTGTCGCTCCACTTGTTAGTAACCTTATAGTTTATAAGTATAACCAAGAAATGTAATGAAGAAAATCTCATACATCCGGAATACAATTGATCACATGCTTCCTTCATTAGATTATCAAACTTTTGTGATCACCTGTTTTCTTCTTCAATACTTGTACTATTTGTTTCAAAATTCTGATTATTTTTTTCCACATCTTCTGACTCAATACTTTCACGATTGATATCATTCAACATTTCCAATATTTCATTATCGTTGTTATGATCAGTGGACTCATGAATATCAATTCTTTGTACCTGTATTAGCCTAAGTATTTGACGCTCTCGCCTAGATAAATCAATAGGTTCACCATGATATACCCAATGATCATACGATGCTAACATTCCATTTATCAACAAATGGCGTTCTACATCTTTTATAGTATGCCATGATCCGTTCATACATTTCTTACAAAACATGGAATTTGACACAAACGATTCACATGATTCTTGGCCACTTCTAAAAAATGTTTAACACCTTTGTGTATTCAATAAACAATTTGTCTCTATTTCTTAACCAATCTTTGTTCATTTTACTGTGCCTTAGTGCAGCACACTTTTTCGTTGTTCAACGAACAAGCCTAAATGATTAGTATAGACAAATAGTTAGAGTGTGCTATATACCGGTAATAAGCTACAAAAATAAGAGCGATTGAATTTACTGGTTATAAGCTATGAATTACTAATTAGTATTCCAACCGTTCATGAAATTTATTGGATTCCAAATTTCTCTTCATATTTCCTCCAATTCCTCTCTTTCTTCTACTTCAAAACAAAATAATTCTAAATTTCAATAATTCTAAACAAAGTAATCGAAACAAATTTATCAATCAAAGCAACAAAGTAATCAATAAACCTAATTCTAACAAAACATAATCCTAAATTCTAAACATAATCCTAAATCTGAAATATAATCATAAATATAAAAAATAATCATAAATCTTAAACAATACAAAATAACCCTAATTATAACAAAACATAATCCTAAATCCTAAACATAATCCTTGTTTTTTTTTAATCTTTTTTCTATTCCAACGGCTTTTATCGAACAAGATTTTCCTCATATCAAGATTTTATTCCAACGGCTTTTATCGAACAGATCATCCTCAAAGCAACATTTTATTCTTAAAATTCCTATTCCAACGGTTTTTATCGAACAAGATTTTCCTACAACTATTCATTTAAACAATCATTTTCAAACAAGGATTTCAAAGGAACAATAACAAAACAAGGATTTTCCTTCATATTAACAGGAATACATGAAATTCTGGTAAAGTAATATAATTGGCAAAACAATAATAAAAATTTAGATTTCACAAACATACTTTTGAAGAAAATAGAGAAAAGACTACGGAAATACCAAGAATCTGAAGCAGCCGACGAGCAAAAGGTGGCAAGCAAACGGCATTGATCGGCAACAAGCACAGGTGGGCGGTGAAGGGCGATGGCGGTGGTGGTCGGAGGGAGATTTTGAGATTTTGGGAGGATTTTTGAGAGATTGAGGGAGAAAAGTGAGAAAATAAAAAAGAATCGCGAAGCTGCGTTCTGTAATAGGGTACCTAAGGCAATAGAATAATGTTCTATCGCCTTAGCCTTTCGTTTTCCCCCTCATTTATATTTTTTGGAAGAAAATGAAAGGTTGCGATGGAGACCTAAGGCGACAGAAACTTTTCTCCCAAAATAGAAAACAAAATGTCAAAGTGGTCACCCTAAGGCGACGGAAGATGGCTTCAGCGCCTTAGCCTGTAGGCTAGGGCGACAGAAGGTTGCTTTTGTTGCCTTACCCTAAAGCCTAAGTCGACAGAGAATTAACTCTGTCGCCTTAGACTTAGAGTAAGGCGATGGAAACAATCTTCTGCCATCTTAGCCTACAGGCTAAGGTGACGGCACCATCCTCCGTCGCCTTAGGGTGCCTAATGCGACAGAAAAAAGCTCTGTCGCTGAAGCCTTTATCGCTTAAAACATTTTTTCTTGTAATGGATAAAAGGTGTGAGAAGTTGAATCAGTCACCCTATTGAAAATATGTCGGATATGGAAAAACTACTTCCATCTTGTCAAGAATTTATTACTCATTTTGACAATTTTTCAGAATCCGCATACAATTTAAGATGCACTTAGAGATTCTAAATGGAAAAAGGGCGTAGAAGAAGAAATTTATGTTCTTGAAAGTAATGAAAAGACTTTGCTTCTATTGAAACATGGACTCTTACTACATTTTATTTTGGACAAAATCATGTTGGTTGAAAGTGAATATTTATAATTAAAAACAAGTCATATGGCAATATTGATACATATAAAGCAAGACTTGCTGCAAAGAGTTTCACTCAATCATAAGTTATAGAATATCAAGAGACTTTTGCTTCTATTGAAAAATTAAATATGGTACATGTTCTTTAATCATTAGCAGTAAACCTTAACTGGCCTCTTTATTGACTTGATGTCAAAAACGCTTCTTGAATATAGATCTCGAAGAAGAAGTTTATACGAACATTCCTCTTGGAATGGTAAATAAGTCTAATATAAGATTGATATGCAAATTGAAGAAGTTCTTATATGGATTTAAATAGCCTCCTCGTGCTTGGTTGATACATTCGCTAGAGTTATGATTAAATGTGGTTATTATTAATGTCAAGCTGAACTCTATTCTTGAAATCTTCGAATAACACAATGGTACATGTAGATGATATTATAATTAAAGAAGATGATCTAAATGACATCTAGAATCTAAAGAATAAACTTCCATCTTAATTTGAAATCAAAGAATTGGGTAGTTTGAAATAATATTTAGAAATAGAAATGCTAAGATCCAAGGCTGGTATTTTTATTTCTCAATGATAGTACATTCTAGACTTGTTAAAGCAAACAAGAAACCTTGGGTGTAGTCCTGCGAAAACACCTATGGAATGAAATCTAGTCAAACCTCGAAATGATGAGGTTATTTCAATTGACAAAGGTATGTATGAAACACTTGTGGGAAAGTTAATCTATCTATCACATACTAGAACTGATGTTAGGGGTGTACATGGTTTGGGTTGGGTTCGGTTAGGTTAGGTGAGTTTTTTAGGACCAACCCTAAGTTTTAGGTTGGTTAATCCTCTAACCCGTCCAACCCTATACATTAGAGAAACCCAACCCTATAATTTCGAGTTGGATTGGGTTGGATTCTCGGGTTATGTTACTCTCTCTTTTTCTATATTAAACAGCTCTATACATACCTCATAAATATGTACACAAATGAATAAAAGTTGAATGATACTCTACTTGAACCTAGATTACCTATTTTATTAGTGCATGTTATTTATAAATATGCTAGAAAACTTATCTTATCAATTAATTTCTATTTTTACACAAACACATGTATGTATATGTATATATTATTCCATAGTTCGAGTACGGTTGGGTTGAACGAGCCAAAAATTGATTAACCCTAGAACCAACCCAACCAAGCAAAATTAGAAAATCCCAATTAGAAGTATAACCCAACCGAACCCTTACAGTTTTGGTTGGGTAGTAGGAGTTACTCGAGATGTCGGTTCTTTTGTACACCCATACTTGATATAGGGTTGGGTTGGGTAGTCCAGGTTACTCGGGTTATCAGTTTTTTTGTACACCCATACTTGATATTTGATACTCAGTTGGCATTATTCAATTTATGAACAATCCAAATGAACATCATCATAAGATCGTTAACAAAATTTTGAGATGCTTAAAAGGCACTATAGGTCATGAATTATTGTTTAAAAATCATCAAATCCAATGGTAAAACTTTATATTGGTGCTTATTGGGCTGTAGAGTTATCTGATAGATGATCAAAGTCTGGATATTGTTCTTATGTATTGGACAACTTATTCACTTGGATAATAAAAAAATTAAGCATTTGTATCAAGAAACAGTGCAAAATCGAAATACTCGACACTTTCTTTAAATGTGGATTTAAAAACTTTTAAAGAGCTAAAGATAAAAACTCAAAGTTCATTCAAATGCTTTATGATTGCTGACATTCATAGTTGAACTAAACTATGTTCCATTGTGCCATCAAATTGCTGTCATTCTTAGTAAAGCATTACCGAGGGCTAGTTTCTATGTATTTTATCTTTAATTATATTTCCCTTTTAGGATTAGGTTAAATATTATATTTTCCTTTTACGATTAGATTATGTTTTGTACTCTATTTAAACTAATGTTGGGTTCATTATTGAATAAGAATTTTAATTCCATCGTTTAATAAAAAGATGTGTGGAAACATACATCCATGAGTGAGTACCTTTTAGTATATATAATATGGTATCTGGATGTAAGGTGGTAATTAGGGTCGAGAAAGTGGCTAAGTAAACGTTGTCTTATACTAATTTACTCTAGCTATTAAGGGTTTATGGTGGAACTTCTTAGAGTGGTGTGTAGTTAGTGAGATCAACCCACTTTAGTTTGGTTTGGAGCATTTACCTAGTCGAACGTTGTTATGTTAGCTGGTTATCAATTGATACATGGGTAATATACTTCTAAGCCATATGTGAAAAAGTATTTCACGTTCTAGTTAATAAGCTTATTGAATATAAGTTGGACTCTAGATTGGAGTACACATGTGCATATCAAATAGGGTGGGATACGATAAATGGTTAACAACTGTGAGATCTTGTGTGCAAGGAAAATGCTTGAATCGTGTTCAGGAGTTACTATTGTGATCCTTTCGTTTTTGTTGATGAATGGTGGCGAGATGTTTGTTGTGATTGATGTGATATACGATGCGATAGAAGTTATTAGTGTAACCTTTTTTCGTGATGTTTTTAGATTGTAGTGTTGGGTAGATCCACGCTACAAGTAAAGTATAGAGACGTGCCTAAACAGTTTTTGTAATTTATGTACAAATGTTCTTTATGTACAGATGTTCTTTAGGAGATAAAAGTCATACCTTCGAGCATGAAAGTGTGTTATATTAAAAAGGATCAAGGTTATTGTAGAGCTAGTTAGCATATTGAATGTGTGTTTAAAGGAATACGAGTTATTACCCTAGGGTTCAAAGAGTAGTGTAGCTAGAACTAGAGACAGTAAGTAAGGATCATTCCCTTAGATAGTATATTTCATTGGCGTTGAAGAAGATGTCAAACCTTCCTAAACAGGTTATCTTCAAGCAACGTGTTGATGATAATATGAGTGTTAGGGTCACTCTCTATAATAGAGTGTTATACATGTATGTAAAGGAACACCAATTATCTCCCTAACATAGATCATGCAAGTAAAGAGCAGGGTGTAGTATAAGTATGACTAGGTTATTCATAGAGACCCTGAGTACGTACATTGACATCTATTTCTTTTAGATTAGTTTGTGCAAGTGTGTGACTAGAAGTAGTGTGAGTGGAATCTCAAAACTATAACTGGCATTTTTATAAGTCCATACCTAATGTATTTGTTACATCCCAAATTTTTGTTTATGGTAGTAAAGGTTAGTTTTTGAACTTCTCGAGATTCCTAGGGAAGGTTTTTAATTTACTTTTGGCATTGGAAGACTTAAAAGAGTCTTATCCAGAAAGAAGTAAAGATGTAATTTAGAAACTAGGGGTAAAATTGTCATTTTCAGTGGAATTTTGGTAATTTTGCAGCTGTTTGGATTTATATATAAAGGGTGTAGCTTTTTAGTTCAAATCCCCTCTCTTTTTGTGCAAATCACTTCTTGTAGTGCTGACATCATCATTTCCCTATTATTGGCTGTGAGTTTTTGTGTCGACAACACTATAATCCATGAAGCCCCTGATAAGACTGCAATTTTTCGTGCAATAGGCATTATGTCTCATACACCATTGTCGTTTACCAATACAGGGATGCCAGGTTGAAGCCTCATGCCAAAGTTGTATTTGACCCTGCCATCGTGGAGCTTGCAATAAATCAATGCTCCGCTTGTTCTCTGTGCCGACAACCTGTCAATAAAGTTGTGGAGTTCGAGCTTATGTTCTGCACCAACCAGTTCTAAGGAGAACCGATCACACAAAGAATTCTATGTGTCATCGTCGAACTGTGCAAGTTTATAGCTAAGATCTACCAAGAAGAAGCTATCTTTCTGACTTCTAAACCTTACGCTTTCTAGGCAATTTGCCAGCACGTCTTAAACCTGGTGTGTCAGCAAGCTTTATGTGAATTTTGAAGCTGCAACCTTTGTTCTTCTCGTGAACTTCAAGTGTCAGTGACTCCTGATCCATGCACTATTACCACTCATGGACGCGCCACATCCATTCGGTCACACGTCACTACCATTTTCGCCAACAAATTTCCAGGTAGTCGTTCTTATGTATTTTTTATGCTTTGACTCAATTTTTTATAGTGTAAGGTGCTCATTCATACTAGTTTGTGTTGTTTTCCCATATTAGGTGGAAAGACTTCCAAGAGTTACGATTTGAGTTTCTTGAATCACTTTTAGTAGATTTTGACCAAGGTAAAGGACTCGGTAAGCTATCTCATGTCTTGTAGGTAATTTGAAGCATGATTAGGGTTTAGTTGATTTAAATATGACTCTTACTTATCTTTTGCTCTAGATGCCATAATGTTATTTGTGCTGTTGTTTATGCTTATCGACTTGCAAGTTGTTTTATGCCTTGTGATTTCTTACTAGACAAGCATGATAGATGTTACATAACAATTTAATGAATTCTTAAGAATGTTAAATGTAATTCTCTATAAATCTGTTTATTTAAAGACTTAGAAGCTTGGCATATTATATATGTTACCCAAGCATCCCGTTTTCATTTATTATAAAACCTGCTAGGTAAGCATTCCTTACATGTTACCTAGGCATACTATCTCAATCATCATGGAACTTGAAACGTAAGCACATCCAATTTGTTACCAAAGCCCACCATCTCATCTCAATATAAGGCCTCGAAGGTAAGCATGTTAAACATGTTGCCCAAATATCATTATTATATAAGCACATGTTATCATGTACCCGGAGAAGTAAACTTGTCTCACATGCTACCAAGAGGTACACGGACCTTACAAGTAATAATGTCATTGCATGATACCAGGGAAACCATCGACCCGACATGCAAACATGATATACATGTTACCTAGAATTTCAAGACCAGGCAGGTAATAATGACATCAAGATACCCGACAATATTATTTTAATTAATTGATCTTACTATGCTACTTATTCTTATATTCATACTTATATGATCTCAAGCTAGCGATCTTTACCGAGTTTAATAACTCACCCTTTTCTTCTATGGGTTTTACTAGTACGCACAAATTTTACCGTAATGGTTGATCTAGAGCTAGAAGGACCATGGGCTAGTTGTTGTTTCTAAGTCCTTTTCGTATTCTTTATTTCGCATTGATTTTACTTGTTCAAACTTGTTGTTTTGTGAACTACTATAGCTTTATGATTTGAATCGGGTACTCATTATTTTACTTGTTTTATGAATTATCTTTCACCTAAAGTATTGAATGGTTCAGCATGTCTCAACTGTTAATATTTGGATTACTCATGCATATAGGGTATAGACACTAGTTTGGGACGAGTCTTTAAAGTAGTAGAATAAACTAAGAAGGAAGTTAGTGACGTTTTCTTAGCCCTCGTAGGAGATTGTTATAGGGAGCTACTAAAGTGTACCCGGACATATTTTGGGTCTTTTAATTTACAAAGACATATCTTGGGTCTTCGTCATCTTGATCTTCTGAATGTTTTGACATTGACAGGACAAGAACAAATTCTCTTTAAATATTCTGAAATATTTTGCAAAAATATTTTAATATTTATATCTTCAAATTTAAAGATTTTCTTAAAAGTTTAACAATATCTTTGAAAGATATTAGATTATGTTTTAAAATCTTTAATTTCAAAAAAATAAAAATCTCATTTATGGATTACCAATATTTTTTAAAAATATCAACCTTATTATTTTTAGTGAATATATTTCGAAATTATTCAAAGATTTTTACGTATGGCTTCCAATGTTAAATATTAACGATAATTGATATCCATCTTTCATAGATATTGGGTTTTAAGTCTTTATTTTGAGATTTTATTCCAAAAACTATATCCAGTTTTTTCAAAAAATATATAGTTTTAAAATTTTATTTTCTTACCAAAATTTTCAAAAAATATTCAAGAAAATCTTTTAAAAATATTTTGGAGAAAATTCTCGACGACGTAGTCGAACGGGGTCCTCTAATTACGAGCCACGACCCCAACCAAAAGGCTTTGCTAGACGGAACTCTTGAGGCACATCCGTGGCACCTGTGGCTTTACTTTGCAGCTTAAATTTAGTGAATATATCTAATATATTAATTAAATCTTCATATTTAATATTTATCCAATAACAAATAGTTTATTAATATTTCAATATATTAATACTTCATTTAATAAAGTAAACTAAAACTTATTTTAATTATTATGTAAACATAATTAATTAACTTACATTGAACCCTTTAGACTAATACTCTAATGAAACAATGTACGGACAATATGAGCTAGCTAGACTATATGTTATCCTATAATTTAGCAATATTAGTATAAAGGGTATTAGTCTAAAGGGATCGCTAGACAAAGAAGTTGAAAGCTAAACAGAGATCCAATCCCTATTTGTTGACATCGGGTTTATCTTACTAGAGGATCGTAATGAACTCTTTCACTTCAAAGGATAAGTTATGACCACGAGTATCACTACAAGAAATTACCCCTTCGGCGACGAAGGTTCCGCCGCCGAAGGGGTCCATTTCCGTCGCTTTTACTTTCGTCGACAGAGGTACTCTGTCGCCTTTACTTGTCGCTTTTGCCTAGTGGCGAAGCCAAATGCGACGAAATCTTTGCTTTGTCGGATCTGCTCTTCAGGGCAAAGGCGACAAGGTTAACCGTCGTCGTTACCTACCATCAGCGACAGAGGAATTCTTCTGAAGGAAAATGCGAAGAAAAGGAATTCCATCGCATTTGGTGGGCAACGACGACAATGTATTTTTTCTGTCGCCTTTGCTCTATGTTTTTGTTTTTTTGTTACTGAATATTTATAAATGAGTTTTAATTGGTGAATGTTTATTGCATATGACTTTAATTGGAAATGTTTTTGTCATCTAAACATTGAAATTAGAAAAACAAATTGTAAAACATTAATAACGAAATGAAATAGTCATTCATTACATAATAAAAAAATGTTAATACAATATTCTTAATACGTTAATAACAAAGAAAAATAAATAACTAATGACACTAACCTAAAGAGGAAGACCTATCCCTAGACGTCGAACAGGTCCTTCCTTGTGCTGATCCGACAAACTCATCACATGTCTGCAATAAAGAAATATTTGAATTAGAGTTTGAAATAACTTAAAGAATTCAATTATAAAAAGAATCGGACAGCATAACGGAGTATTTTCATGTTACCGAAAATAAAACCTGTCAAAAGCAATTCAATTCATTTGAAATTGTGGCTATCTTCACTTCAGGATAGCCACGACACATAATATTGATGAAAATCATAAGATCAAAATCATCATAATTTTTTTTCTAACACTAAATT
>JBBMEG010067320.1:0-13677 GCA_037832605.1 Cyclanthera cordifolia
GCAGGCCTTTCGTCCTCTACTAAACAAATAGTACTGTGGATAGACCGTTGACCAATTTTCGGCATCAACAACATGCAAACAAGTAACATATAATTTAAGTATGACTGATTTGATGTTTGACATATTTCTAGGAAAAATAAAAAAATGCAATCTTATTACATTTAATACTCCAAGACATATCTTGGATCTTCATCTTCTTAAGCTTTAGGGATCATTGTCAGAGCAAGAACATACCTTTTAAATATTTTCTAAATATTTTTCAATATATAAAAAAACTCCAAGTTAAAGATTTACTAAAATTATCCCATAAAAATCTTCGAAAAATAATTGATTTAATTTTAAAATCTTGGATTATCTTTTAAATTCATGGTTACCTATATTTCCCATAAATATTAACCATAATTAATACATTTATATTTTCCAAAAGTATTAGGTTTTGAAAAAAAATATTTTACAAAAAATATTTTTGGGTCAGATTTAAATTATTTCAGATATTCTAACTTAACTCTTGGTTGAGATCGAGTGTTAACTTTTCCATATTTGTGAGTTTTTTCAAGAATTCTAGAAAGACCTCTAGCTTTGTAAAATCAAGCAACGTTGGAGCTTATCATTTGGTATCAGAGCATTGGTCGACATACCTTGGCCGGCTCTAAAGATGAACAATCTTTACGTTGTTCTTGTTTGTTTTTTTTTTATCTCAATTTCTTTTTGTAAGAAGCAACTGTATTCTTAGATATACGTGTCTAGAATATCTTGTTTGTTCTCGGGTCAAAAAAGAAATCTATAGCAAAAAAAAGAGTTTGTAGGATATGAGGCACATTGAATCAAGTTGTTTGTAAGATTAGTTTCAACATGGCGCATCATGGAGAAAAGGTACAACATGCACCAGGTCCTAGTACAACTGTTCTTGAAGCTTTTCTTGAGATGACAAAAATGTTTAGGGAGGAAATGAATGAAAGAAGAGTATATCGTGAAAGGAATTCTACAAGGTACACTAAACTTAAATCAATTTCGAATACTCAATTTTCATTACAAAATGATACTTTATGTGCTAAAACTCAACATATGGTTGAAGTAGAAAGATGTATCATTCAAAATGAAATGCATAGTAGTTTAGTTACAACAAGTGCTAATGTGGTTGAAAAGAAATTAGAGTGTGATGAATTGCTTCCAATTTCAAATACTCATTTTTCATTTCAAAATGATACTTTATGTGCTAAAACTCAGCATATGGTTGAAGTAGAAAGTTGTATCCTTCAAAATGAAATGCATAGTGGTTTAGTTACAACAAGTGGTAATGTGGTTGAAAATAAATTAGAGTGTGATGAATTGCTTTATTCTGATCATTCTACTATTGTAACACCTATTTTAGATGTGTATATGTTGATGTGTGTGAGTTAGGGGAAAAGGCACCAAATGCCAAGACAAAAGCATGTGATTTTATTGAAAAATAATCTTGTAAGACAATATGTGTGAGAGAAAAGCATGAGAATAGTTTTATGGCCCTTAAAAAAAAAAAAGAGAGAAAAGACAATGATGTGAGTTTGTGTGAAAGATCAAATGAGATTAAATCTATTTTTTTTTCAAGGCCAAATATTTTTTGTTTTTTATATCAAGGAAATTGTTATATAATAGGTGAGCTCAAACCATATTTCTCTAGCGTTTCTTTTGAGTTTTTGTAGGAGACCAAATATCTTATACAACGTATTCTACGAAAGACTCCATCTAAAGTGAACAACGAGAACAAACACAATGGCAACTCATTTGTTTTAAGGAAAAACCCCAAATTTGCTTCTAAATGCATACATGGCAGCAAACACAAGTTTTTTGCAAACCTGGAATTGAAGATCTTTATTTGAGGAAATATCATTTTAAAGAAAGAGGGATGATACGAATCTAACCACCAACTAATATTTTCATGAAAAAGCAACTACATGAAGCAAGAAAATAAAGATTTTAGAGTTTTATAACTTACAATGCAGAATTTTAAGTACTAGTTTTTCTAGATTTCTTATTTTGGTACTTTTTAAGCTTAAATTTTGTCGAAAATGCTCATACTTGCTAAAGACCTTTTTCGATGAGTTCGTTAGGTGTATTTAAAGCGAATCTACCCTTTTGTCTAGCATTTAAGCCTCTCAATTGATGTACAGTTGACTTTTGGTTTGATAGGCCTTATTTTCCACAAAGTGCATTTAAGAGGTTTTTGAGACATTTTGTATTCCAAGCCATGCACGAAATTTTGGCCTAAAAAATGGCTTGTAATATCTCATTTTGAAGAATATTGATATAAAAACTTGAGTTTTCTTGACCCCATTTGGTGTTGTCTTTTTTTTCAAAATCTAGCTTTAGGTTTGAATGAAAAATCAATTCATTGGATTAGTCTTGATCAAACTAATTCTGGAGTGAGTTGTCTTAGGATCTAAGAGTGACCATCATAGGTTCTAAGTGAGATCTAAGAGTGTATTCACCATTATGACTTAACTCTTGGTTGGGATCATAGAACCAAGCAACGGTGGAACTTATCACAACCCTTAACAACTTTTCGCATTACTACTCGGGCATGCATTCATACTTGGCTATGCTCACAACTAGAATGACACACTTGAGCAAAGAGACACAGCTAGGCAAGAAAACAACTCTAAAGTTGAAGCATTGGCTAAGTAGTGAAATACTTTGAGAAACTATGGCTATTATGTTGGAAATAGAGTGTAGAACCATGCATTAAATGCGTCTGAAACATGTGATTACTAAAAGTTTCACAATAATTAATCTAAATAATTATCTTGATTAATCTAATTAATCTACATGAAACACCCTAGGTGATTGACTTGTTGATACTGACATTGACTGATGCCTCTAATTAATTCCAGCAGGTCTTTATATTGAATATGATCGACTATTCCCTAGACAATCTTGAATGATCTCTTCCTGTCTTCCAAGCTATGTCTTCTTTGCTATACTGAATGCTTGATGGGAAGCCATTAGAGAAAGAAGCTGAGAATTATTCGGTTAGAGTTCTACCTATGAAGGGGAAAAAAGATCTCAAATTTCGAAGTAGTTTCTCTGTTTGAGACGAGAAACACTGAAACTGAGTGAGATAAGAATGAAGATCTACTAGGCCTCCTATTTATAGTAGAGAATTAGTCAATTAAATTAGGAAAATATAATATCTTTTGATATTTAATACCTAAAGATATTAGAAAAAATAAAAAAATTATCCATATTCCTTTATACATGTGAAATTCAAAAATCATCCCCACAATAAAAGGGAGACCAGTTTTTCTCCTGTTAAAGGAAAATAGTATTGAATTTCACCCAATATCTCATATATTTGTTTGTAATTTTTATAATTAATATTTATTCAATAAATGTCGATCCCATAATATATCCAATATATTATAAATAATTAATATATGTAATATATAAATTCTCTTTTTAATAATTATTCAATAATGGTTAATCTAATTAATATGTCTAACATATTAATTAATGATATTTTAGTAAATAGTTATCCAATTGTTATTTGTAATTAATTTATCTAATATATTAATTCTTCCTTATTAATATTTATTCAATAAATTAATACTTAATATGCTCAATATATTAATTTTCAAGTTTATTAATTAAATTTTAAGCTCTAATTAATTATGTTCTACATAATTAATCAGTGAACTCTTCATTCTCACTCTAATAAAATAGTGTAGCAACAAGTATGAGCTAGCTTGAGGATCGATGAACCGATAAGTTGAAAGTTACAACAGCCTGACATTCAATCCCTTATTTGTTAACATCAGACTTATTTCATTAAGGCTTGTGCTGAACTTTTTCGTACTATAGAACAAGTTGTGTTTATGGATAATATCAGTCATTTGTCATGTGATTATTCACGAGTTTAATCGTAATTCACTGTTAGGAAAAAGAATCTGTTCTACCCATGTGATTGTATATTTTTCCTTAAGCACGTTGATTCCTTTATTGAACAAGTTGTTTATAGTCTTACTCTAAACAAATATCATCTCGAGCCAATGAGAGATGAGTATTCTTTTTTCAAGCCCAGAATCAGTTTTGAATAGAACTAATCTAGATCTTACTCAATAATTGGGAAGGCATGAATTCCTTCATGTGACGTTGTGTTCCTAGCCACTCACTACATCAATGCCCATTGTGGGAGACTTATTGACCCAATGTTATTTGGCTAGTCTCACCCATGCACATCAAAGTACGCTTTCATAAAGTAGGGGTTCATAACCAACTCAAGATTAAGATCATATCGACATACGATCATCCTTAGTGAAGTAATTGATGTGAGTCTATAACAAAATTACTAGATAGATAACAAAACTTATGGTTTCATCTTATTCGAAACTCTTTTTTACATAGACACCTAACTTACATGTCTCCACATGAACAACTAAGATCAAGTCATTTGCAACCATTACAAAGTAGGTTGTAACAACAGTGTCACTGGAACTTAGGTGTCTTACCTTAGCTCATATATTGTAGAAGTTTTAGGTTATAAATTGGAACTAGATCCACTTGTATGTTTTACATACTTGTCTAAGTGTTTATCCAAATTACTATGGGCGTATCGCCATTAATTGAATTAATGTGGTAAGACTCAACACTCTTTATATATTAAATGCACATTTTATGAAAATTAACCTTTATTAATAATCAAAATTTTACATAAAATGTCTAGCATTAAATGTTTGTTCTTTAATTACAAACTACAAGGCCTTAGGGCACATCCCTTAACAATCTACCAGTTGCACTAAAGCCCTAGAAAGACTATTTCATGTTAAGCCAAACACTAAGTCCAATACTTATTCTAGACCATAGAAGACGCCTCTTATAGACCTAAACTTTTTAGGTGATCCTCAAACATTTTAGTCAGAAGAGCCTTTTGTAAAAGGATCTACAACGTTGTCAGTCATATTAATCTTGGTGACAACAACTTTGCCTCGCACTATCTCTCTTATGAGGTGATACTTTCTCTCTATATATTCCCTTGTCAATGGCTTTTAGGTCTCTAGAAATAGCCACAACCTTACTGTTATCACAATATAGTGTTATCGATTTATCCATACACGAAACCACTTTCAAATTTGCTAAGAAGTTTTTTAACCAAACTGCCTTTTTTGCTACTTTACAAGCAGTCACGTACTTAACTTTCATAGGGGAATTTGCGATGCATCCTTACTTGAAGCATCTTCAAACTACAGCTACGTTGTTGTGGGTGAATAGTGATCCTAATGTGAACTTCTTTAATTCCTCATCAGTTTGAAAATCGAAGTTTGTGTACCTAGTAAGGATCAAATCCTTAGACAGTACACAAACATATAATTTCTCATTCTTTAGAGATACTTGTGAATGTTATTAACCACAACCATTGATCGAATCCTGGATTTGACTAACATAGACTCATCAAGATGTTGGAAATATATGGTAGATTCATGCACGTAATGCAGTGAAAGTGTGCGATAACTAAAATGTTTCAATAATTTAACTATTTAATTATCAACATGTGATATCCTAAGTGATTGACGGTGTTATTCATAAATTCATACTCACATCGAATGACGCCTCTAAGCTAATCTGACAGGTCTCTATGTTGATTTGGATCGATCTATACCCATGGAACTTCCTTATTGATATTCTTCAATCTTCCAAGTTATGGTTTCTTTGCTATGCTGAGTGCTTGGTGGAAAATATTTACAAAAGAAAGCTGAAATAACTTTGTCATAGGTTTGAGTATGGAGAAGGAAACAAGAACACCGAACTTCTAAGATAGTTTCCTGTTTGAGAGATGAGTTACTTTGAAAAGAGTGAGATGAGAATGAAGACCTCCAAGACTTCCTACTTATAGTAGAGGTGGGATATTCAAACAATGAGAGAATAATATCATTTAATATATAATATTAAAAGATATTAAAGAAGTTTCTTTTAATATTTATTTAATAAATATTCACAATATCTTTTCCTTAAAGAATTGTCTAATTAATATTTATCCAATGAATGCAAATTCAATTAATATATCCAGTATATTAATTCATTCTCTCTTTAATAATTATACAATAATTATTTAATATTCAACACTTAATGAATAATTATCCAATAATTATTTACAAAATTAATTTATCTAATAAATTAATCATTCCTCATTTAATAAATAATTATTCAATAATTATTTATTCAATTAATTTATCTAATAAATTAATCATTCGTCTCAGTAAATAATTATCCATTAATTATTTATGCAATTAATATGTCCAACATATTAATTAACTTCCTCTGACTAAATAATTATCTAATAATTATTTATAATTAATTTATCAAATAAACTAAGTATTCCTCACTAATATTTATCTAATAAATATTAAAATTGTAATACCCTAATCAAAGAAAAGAAAGGACAAGGTTAAACGTTGACGCGTAATCGCTAACTCATGCTTAAGCAGCGCGATTTTTGTTTCTAAAGAAAACCACGTCGTCTCGCTCTTCATTTGTTTTTTATTTGTGTTGATGGTTCCATTTCTGAGTGAATTATCATCTACAAGTTCTAGGAGCTCAAAATTCGAAGCATTGGGTGATGCATACATCATACCTTAGCTTAGAGGTAAGTAGCTACGTTTATATGTCGTGTACATTTTAATTTGTCGTATGAATGTTCATAAAACTAGTGTGAGTTGCTAGTTGTGTTGCGCTCTTTTAGAGTGAGGTATGAGTTGTGTTAAAGGTGGGTTATCGTCTATTTGGGGAACATGTGAGTTGTTAGCATTTTTCACTCTTGTAAGAGTATAATGTGTTGCTAGTAGTGTCTCACTCCATTAAAAGTGTGATATGAGGTGCTAGTGATATTTCATAGTGCATGGTGAGTTAATAAAAATGTTTAAATCATTTGAGGGTGCATGATGTGTTACTATTGTTTTCACTTTGTTGAGGGAATGTGAGTTGCTAGAGATGTCTCACTTCTTTGGGAGTGTATGGTGAGATGATGATGATAATTCACTCCCTTATGAGTGCAGTGTGACTTGTTAACAATGTTTTACTCATTTGAGAGTGCAAGGTGAGTTGTTAACGATGTTTCACTTCTTTGTGCATACTGAGTTATTAAGGGTGTTTCACTTCTTTGAGAGTGCAGGGTGAGTTTTTAAGGGTGTTTGACTCATTTGAAAGTGTAGGGTGGGTTGTTAAGGGTGTTTCACTCATTTGAGAGTGGGGTGAGTTGCTAATGGAGTTTCACTCATTTGAGGGTGTGGGAGGAGTTGTTAGTTATGTTGTATTTGTTTAAGCATGTAGTCGTACTTGTATGTCGAAGATATTAAATCACACCTAAGCGATACATGACTATTCGAGGTGTTGGTTAAAACATGTTTGAATGATATATTATGAGCCAAGACATGAATGGATACGAATATGTGATTTGTATTGTTGGATAAAGTGTGAAGTTGTGTAAGTAGATGAATGCTTTGTGTTAAGGCCTTGTACTCAGTTGGGTTAAGGTGTATGATTGTAGACAGGTTATGTCTTATGCTAGCTTCTTATTCCTCAATGGTAGTTGGAAGAATGAGGAGTAGAACTTGGTTCTTAGGGTTGAGATTGGTTGTTGAACAACTAAGAGGTGTGCTAGTGCGACTAGTATGAAGACTACTGTGAGATTGATCAAACCAATAGTTAGAAGATGTGTTAGGACGTACATCCATCAGTAGGTACCTCTTGGTATACAAGTTCTTGTAACCATGAATACAGGGTGATAATCAGGTTCGAGAGAATGACCAAGTGTGAGTGGTGTTATATCCGTTTACCCTAGGTGGTAAGGGTTTATGATATGAATTCAACCAACGACCCATTGCACGTACTCGAAGGACCTATTATAAGGAGTAAGGCAAAGAAGATTCAAGAAGCTTATACATTACTTCTTCAAAAGCTTGCCAATGCACAAGAAGAGACAAAGCTTTTTAAGGCCAAATTCATTTACAATACTAGCACAACAAGTCAAGAAGAGAATGAAATGAAGATGGCATGAAGGAAATAAATATGGATTGAAGGAAATCATATATTGTGGAAATTCAACTTTGCAGAATTTTTTAATGAAGAAATTTTCTCGATTTCAAAATTTGGAACTTTTTAATTTTAAACATTGTCAAACAAGCTCATAGTTGCTAAAGACATTTTAGATGAGTTTGTTAGGTGTATTTAAAC
This sequence comes from Cyclanthera cordifolia, assembly GCA_037832605.1. Lineage (NCBI taxonomy): Eukaryota > Viridiplantae > Streptophyta > Magnoliopsida > Cucurbitales > Cucurbitaceae > Cyclanthera > Cyclanthera cordifolia. Next base: position 8,203 of record JBBMEG010067320.1, read on the forward strand.
CATATCTACCATTTTTTCTAGCATTTAAGCCTCTCAATTGATGTACAATGGACTTTTGGCTTCCTAGGTCTTATTTTTCCACAAAGTACATTTAAGAGATTTTTTAGTCCTTTTGTATTCCAAGCCATGCACAAAATTTGGCTTTTAAAAAGAGCTTGTAATACCTCATTTTGGACAGAACATTGATATCAAAACTTGAGTTTTCTTGACCTCATTTGGTGTTGTCTTTTTTTTCAAATCTTGCTTCAGTTTGAATGTAAAATCAATTCATTTGATTAGTCTTGATCAAACTAATTTTGGAGTGAGTTGTCTTAGGATCTAAGAGTGACCATCATAGGTTCTAAGTGAGATCTAAGAGTGTATTCACCATTCGAACTTAACTATTGGTTGGAACAAACTACTAGGTCCATAGGGCACAACACCTGACAATCTTCTACTTGTATTAAAGGACAAGCAAGGCTATTCTATGTTAAGCCAAACATCAAGTCTCACACTTGCTCTAGATCATAGCAGAAGCCTCATCTAGTCCCAAAATCTCAAGGGGACCCTCAAATAATTTAGTCATGAGAGCCTCTGTAAAAGGAACATCAACGTTGTCAATCGTATTTATCTTGGTGATAACCATCTCACTCCTATGCACTATCTATACTCTCTCTCTATATGCTTCTCTCATTTATAAATTTTAGGTTTCTTGGAGTATAACACCCTATTATCACAATATATCATTGATACGAAGCCAACCAATGACCCATTGCATGTACCTGAAGGACCTATTATAAGGAGTAAGGCAAAGAAGATTCAAGAAGCTTATACATTACATCTTCAAAAGCTTGCCAATGCACAAGAAGAGACAAAGCTTTTTGAGACCAAATTCATTAACAACATTAGCATAACAAGTCAAGAAGAGAATGAAATAAAGATGGCATAAAGTGAATAAATATGGTATGAAGGAAGTCATATATTGTGGAATTCAACATTGCAGAATCTTTAATGAATGAATTTTCCAAATTTCAAATTTTGGGACTTTTTAATTTTAAACATTGTCAAACAAGCTCATAATTGCTAAAGGCTTTTTAGATGATTTTGTTAGGTGTATTTAAAGCATATCTATCATTTTGTCTAGCATTTAAGTCTCTCAATTGATGTACAATGGACTTTTGGCTTCCTAGGTCTTATTTTTCCACAAAGTGCATTTAAGAGGTGTTTGAGATCCTTTGTATTCCAAGCCATGTACGAAATTTTGGGCTTAAAAATGGCTTGTAATTTTTTGTATTCCAGATCACACTTAGAACCTTGAGTTTTTCTTGACCCCATTTGGCGTTGTCTTTTTTTTTTTTTTTCAAATCTTTCTTTAGGTTTGAATGTAAAATCAATTTATCGGATTAGTCTTGATCAAACTAATTCTGAAGTGACAGTTGTCTTAGGATCTAAGAGTGACCATCATAGGTTCTAAGTGTGATATAAGAGTTCCACCATTCTAACTTAACCCTTGGTTGGAATCAAGTGTTGAGTTTTTCCATATATGTGAGTTTTTACAAGGATCCTAGAAGGATCTCTGACTTTGTAAAACCAAGCAACGTTGGAGCTTATGAAACATGATCGATTTATCCATACTTGGAAACACATTTAAATTTATAAGGAAGTTTCTCAGACATATTGCCTATTTTGATGCATCACAAGCAGCCATGTACTTATCTTCTATAGTCCAGTTTGTCTATGCATCCTTACTTGATGCTTCTCCTAACTACATTTGAATCGTTTATGGTGAACACTGATCCTGATGTAGACTTCCTAAAATCTTTATCAATTTGAAAATCGGAGCTTGTGTACCCAGTATGGATTAAATCCTTAGGACTAGACACATGCATATAATTTATTGTCCTTTCGAGATACTTCAAAATGTTTCTAACCTTTATCTAGTGACCCAATCTTGGATTTGACTAATATCAGCTGACAATGCCTACCGCGTAGCATATGTAAGGCCATGTACATAAAACAATATACATCAAGCTTTCTACTTCTAAAGCATAGGGTATCCATTTTATTTCCTCAACCTTTTGAGGTGTCTTAGGCCTCTATTCTTTGGACAGTGAGATGCCTAAGACAAGGTTAGTTTTCTCTTCGACAAATCCATCACATATCTGACAATCATCTTGTCAATGTATGATGCCTAAGACAAGGCTAGTTTTCTCTTATGTGAATCCTTTATTTTCTAGATCCCTATAACGTATAAGGAATTACCCAAATCCTTCATTTGGAGTTGGATAGCTAGCCACTACTTGATACCAGTCAACACTCTTACATCCTTCCCAATATGTAAATTGTCATCTACATATAATATTAGAAGGGCTACTTTTTTGTCAATGCTCTTTTTGTAAACACAAGGTTCATAAACGTTCTTCTCAAAGCCATATGATTTGATCACATCGTCAAATCTCTTGTTTCAAGACCTAGACTCTTGCTTCAGTCCATAAATGAATTTAACAAGATTAAAATTTTTTTGCTCTTGTCCCTTGGATTTAACCCCATTTGGTTAGTTCATGTAGATTTCTCTTCAAGATTGCCATTCAAGAATGTAGTCCTGACATTCATCTGTCATATCTCATAGTCATAATATGAGGCAATGGATAAGAGGATCCTTATAGACTTTAACATAGCAATAGGGGAGAAGTTCTCTTCATAGTGCACTCATTCTATTTGAGTGAAGTCCTTTACTATAAGTCTAGCTTTGAAGGTTTGCACCTTCCTATCTACACTCTCTTTCTCTCTTGTAGATTCACTTGCACCCAATAAGTCTTACATTCTTTAGTGCATTTACAAGTAACAAAACTGAATTGGGTTAGATCGACTCCTTTTCGAGGTTTATTGCTTTTATTCATTCTTCTTAGTCAACATCTTTCATTGCCTTTCTAAAAGACTGAGGATCTTAAACATTATCTTGGATAACATTGTGTGTCTCCAAGACACTTATATAGGGAACTACATTCCTTATAATTCTTCCACTGTGTTGAGGTATACACCTTTGCTAATTGGGTGAGATTTGACAAATCCCAAAGATTCATCAACTGTCATTTTTAATGAGTTTCTAGCATTCATTGCTGGTGAGCAGTTAACAATCCTTGTTGACCCTTCTACAAAAACATATGTTGTAGGATCTATAGCATCTTTGGAAGAAATTGTTTCAACATTATTGTAGATTGAGGTTTATGGTCTCAAAGATAATCCTCTTCCACGAATGTAGCGTTTGTAGTGGTTTATGCCAAGAAAAATTAGAGAATCTGAAGATAACTGACCGACTTTGGAAGAAATTTTATATGAAGAACTCAAACATCTCGATTAGATCATTTTTCATTTCTTTTCGTAGTAGTTTATTTTTAGTTGTTTTATTTGAAACTGTTAAAAGGTTACTCTTTGGAAGATAAACCTTGTTCATTGCATTACTGAATAAATATTATTTTATCGAAATTAGATTTCTATTCATTATTAAATAATGACTTAGAGTCTTGTCAACAATCAACATAATAACTGAATTAAACTAAAATGGTTTTAATTATACTGTTTCTGAAAGCATCAACTAATAGAACAAACAAATGACAAAGAATTTCTCTTGAATCCAACATATATCCTTGGCATCTAAGATTGGGTGACATAAAGTTCAATATGATTGAAAGGTTAGTAAAAAGTAGTTCTCTAATTGGGTTAAAGATTGACACTTTACCTGTATGTTAATCTTGCATAGAAGGCAAGATGATCGAAAGACCCTTTACGGTAAAGGGAGCTAAAGCCAAAAAACCCTTAAACTTATACATCAAGACTCATGTGGTCAGATGAATGTTATAGGTCGGGAGGGTATGAATCCTTTATATCCTTAATGGATGACTACTCAAGATATGATTACATTTATTTAATGCAACATAAGTGGGAGACTCTTGAAAAGTTAAAGGAGTTTAAGCTGAGGTTAAAAACCCACTAGATAAAAGAATTAAGACACTACAATTGGATCGTGGTGGAGACTATATGAACCTGAAATTCTAGAGCTACTTGGTAGAACAGGGAATAACTTAACAACACTCGACGCCTAGAACACCTAAGCAAAATGGTGATTCAGAGAGGATTAATAGAACCTTTTAGAAATGGTTCGGTAGATGCCAAGCTCTACTTAACTTCCGATATCGTTTAAGGGATTGATCGGATGCAGCAATGCTGTAAAATTGCTATAGATAATTATAATGTAGTCTGCATTGACTTTGTCCTAAGTATTACTACACGGATGAAATGTAAGTGTACATTGTAAATTGTAATCAAGTAATAAATTTCCAAGTTATCTGCACAATGAATGATTATCTCCACAATGACTGATTATTTTGGTTATTTCACATTCTAGATTGAGAATCATCAAACATTCATATAAAAGATGGGTTGATTCAGTTTATACTGCCAAACGACAATAAGAACAATATCTAGTTATGTTGAAACATGTATGAGAAGTAAAACTAAGTTAAGTAACTGCAGTAAATCAAGAACAGAAATACCAAGAACATTGATTAGGAAAGTTTTGGTAAGAAGAATAACTTATATTGCATACCAATGCCTTGTAAATCTACTCTTAATACTGTCTACATTAATGATATGGTTGGCATTCATTAGTGGGATAGATATGAGAGTCTTCACTAAGCCTATAGAGCTCTATAGTAACCTAATAACAATATTAAAGATTATCTATTCACCATTTTCGCCAGAAGCAGTGTGAAAAGAAAATAAAAAGTGGATGATAGGTCGATCCTTGTTAATTAACATGCTACACTTCTTCCCTTCCCCTAGATAATCAACATAGTTCTCTTATACTAACTTAAACATGCGACTACTTAATAGGAATAATGCTTTCAATATTCAAAATTCAAGGGACATCGACCAAAATAGTACGACCAGACTCTTCATACAATGAATGCATATAACATACTTAAAATAAAAATAACACTAAAAAAAAAAGAATGTGAGGGACATCAACAAAAATAGTACAATAAGACCCTTCACCTAGTGATAAGCTCCAATGTTGCTTGGTCTTACAAAGCTAGAGCTCTTTCTAGGATCCTTGTAAAATCTCACAAATATTGAAAACCCAACACTCGATCCCAACCAAGAGTTAAGTTAGAATGGTGAATACACTCTTAGATCTCACTTAGAACCTATGATGACCACTCTTAGATTCTAAGACAACTCACTCTAGAATTAGTTTGATCAAAGACTAATCTAATGAATTGACTTTTCATTCAAATCTAAACCAAGATATGAAAAATGACAACACCAAAAGGGCCAAGAAAACTCAAAGTTTAATATCAATATTCTATCCAAAATGAGGTGATACAAGCCCTTTTTAAGGCCAAAATTTTGTGCATGACTTGGAATACAAAAGGTCTAAAAAAGCTCTTAAATGCACTTTGTGGAAAATAACACCTATGAAGCCAAAAGTCAATT
>JBBMEG010067382.1:0-13662 GCA_037832605.1 Cyclanthera cordifolia
AACCACATATAATACAAGGTGGGCTACTCCTCTCATAGCCAATTGGTTTTGAGATGGATGCCCACACTTTCTAACATCATTTCTCTTTATGTTTATGGTATCACATTTTCTCCATTGCAACTTCTTCTTCAAACTTTTATTACTACTTAGTGTAGGTACTTTGTTCAAGGTAAAAATCATTTGCTTTTACGGTTAGTGTGTTAGTTGTCAAGTTACGTATACTTTGTGTAAAGGATAGTAGACCACATTCTGTGTGACACTATAAATTTTCTAGTTGCAAACATTTTGTATTTTAAGAATTATCGAGTCAATTGTTACCGCCATCATTTTTTTGCTCCATTGAAATATACCAATTGTTGGTTATATTTGAAATGATACATGTTGAAACTTATTTTATTTAGATTTTTTGTGACATATTATAAATCTTTCTTCAAAGGTAAGGGTACAAATAAAAAGTACTATGAAAATAGATAAATTGACATGAATAAATAGTATAAATAGTCATATTACATAAATCTATAACTATATAAAATGTCAATAAATAAAAAATAATGGCACTAGAAATATGTCGATAATAGTTTTTCAATGACTATGTGTACATGTCTTAATGGCTCAATAATGACTATAATATAATGTCATAAATACTTGACAATACTATGTATATGTGTCGTTTAGTTCAACTATGACTATAATTATAGTGTCATGGTTGAATCTACCATGACACTTTTACTATAGTGTCATGATTGAACTTACCATGACAAACGATACAAAATATAGTCATTATATAGGACTTTTGTAGTAGTGATTATGTCTAATTATACAAGACTTTTGTAGTAGTGATTATTTCTAACTTTGGGAGTGATGACATCAAAGATGAGAACACTTTTGTTCGTCGAAACAGACCTTGTAGAGACATCGCAGTAATGTGTAATCTTGTACAAGCTAGGTTGGTTGGTAAACGCCTTGTCATTGAATATAATCGCAAGGGTCCGGAAATTGGCCAAAATGGTATTAAATTACAAAGTTACATCGAGACTCTTGTTAGAAAATCTTTACTCTAACATTAGACCAAGATGTCCCTGACGATCTAAAAGAAAAAATATAGGATCGTCTAGAGGTAAAACTTGACTGCTATATTAGTCATAGTCATATAAATATATAAGATATAATGTATTACTAATCTTCACTTTATTGTCTTCAGATGTCGTTTGTGTTGGATCCTAGATCCAAACACAAGGTTATTTGGTCGGCGTCAAAGAAATTCAGGACGTTTTGATACAATCTTACAAAACACATCAAGGCATTTAAGGCTAAACTCAAGCTTCTTGCATTACCGCCTCTTTTATACGAATACATCCTAAAAGATCAATATAATTATTTACTTAAAGATTAGATGTCAAAGAATTTAAGGTACTTACACATGGTTTCTATTTTTATAATCTTGATTAAAAAAAAAACTAACATTTGATTGAAAGGGTTGACGATGTAGTGGTTTCATTGTTTGATGTTAATCTAGTTCAACACTAGCGTTACAGGTTCGTATGATTTTCCAATTTAATTTTTGTAAAAATATAGTTTCTTTTTAATTTACATAAATTTTTAATAAAAATATTCGTTTAATTATTGTAGGCGACAATCGACTTTGGTCGTCATACTCCTAATGGAGAATATGGTGTATGTCTTAAATCCTCTAAATAATAAAGAGATAGATAAAAATTTGCAAAAACTTATAAATATGTAAGTTTCTATCTAAAAAGTTATGATATAATTTTCTAAGAGTAAGTTTTATTATCCTAATATAGAAACTCGTAAACTTTGTTAGCGTCTATCGAATGTGAAGAATAAAACACTTGTTCCCTCGCGCTCAACTGATATGGAAATGTGTGAAGGTAAAAGTCGAATCGTATTTTTTGTTTAACATTTGTTTCATAAGTAAGAATTAGTTGGACTTAATATCAAAATTATACTTGCAGTGCCTTCGTCAAATTGGGGTCAGTAGAGTATCTATTCTATGTTCAGTTATACATATGAAAGAGATTATCACCGACACCAATACACACATTAAGAAACTGATACGTTATATATATATATATATATATATATATCAATATAATGTATAAATTATTGAATCTCGTTTATATTAACTTTGTGTTCTTATCTCAATATTTGTAGTTCAACACCATAAATAATTACATGTAAGAGGATATATTGACGTTGTAAGATTGGAGTGGGCAAGCTATGTAGGTAGTTATTTACCCATAAAGTTTTAGTCTTTTGTGTATTATTGTAGTTAATTGCTAAATTGAATTGATTGTTTAAAAAAAATAATTGAACCTATATTTGAGTAGATTCTAGAGGGACAGAGTCCCGTTGTGATAGTGTTGATCTGATTTAGCTTAAGATATATATTAGAATTGATCTGTATAGGTTAATAGGTTTTGTGAATCGCAATATTCAGTTGTTATGCTGTCGAAATTTTGAGCGAAAAGTGTTAGCTTTTATATAATTTATATGATATGTTTAATTTTTAGCTACCCTGCTTTAATTTAAGGTTTGTAAGGGCTAAAAAAGAGATGATGCATATTTAGAGTTACAAAGTCTCATTTTGCACATGCATATTTAAAGGTTGAAATGAGTTAAAGTAAAAAGGTTAATTTTGTATGCATATTTATAGAGGTTGAAGGAAGTTAGAATGAGGCTTTGTATGTGTCAACGACCTGATCTACCTTAAATTCCTTTGCTAAAGTAATATATACTGTCAGAATATCTCAACTTGAAGTCAAATGAATATGTGCAAGTATACATAGTCGTTGTTGTAGTCCAACTTTAATTCTTATAAAAATGTCATTCTTCCATAGAGACTTGCGAAACTTTTTATATTCAAATTTGTCTAGAATATCTTAGAAAATTTTGTTTATCTATGATTCAATGTAAATTGCGAAGATAAATGATAATAGAAAGTAAACATCTGAAATTCCACAAGAACGAATAATCGACTAGATTAGGAATACAAACATCAGATTGCTACAACATTGAACTGTAAAAGGTAAGAAGCAAATAACTGTTTTACTTTAAACATTGACTTCTCTCGAAATACATGATTTAACATACATATCAAGTCAAGAACATTAGAATGAAGGTTATCTCTAACTTCTCATCGAGTAGCAAGGTAAATATTGCTAACCTAATGTATGCAAACCGATTCTCAACCTACGTCTCTTCTCTCGAAGTAATCATAGATTCAAATCAAAAATAGCTTGTCAAGCAAAGTGTAATTAATGATGCTACTAACAATGCATTATTATTTGACATCTTCCAATTCAATGCTTTATTAATCCGAAATCATGCAAACCTAATCCGACCAAATAGATTTAGCTCGACATTGAAATAGAAGCAATCAATATAATAAAAATAATCAAATTCATAGTTGAGACTAAAATTTAATTAGAGAAACGAGCTCGAGGATCTAAAATAATCGCAAACTAAAATCATAACTCCTATTCAATTAGAACAGCAATGAAACTCAATCTAACTTCAATTGAACAACACAAAACAAATCAAAAATGAAATTAAATGTGTGAATAGGATAGAAATAAGAGCAAGTTAAGAGAGGATAGGATAGAAGAAGTCTGGATCGAAGAACACTGGCCAAAATACGTGATTCTAAATCTGAGTTCTCTTTTCTTCACCAATCACTATCACTAAATAAACAGTAAAATGCTTTCTAAAATTTTAATCTACAAAAATATAAAATGACAAAGGACACAGTCTGGCTTTCATTCGAATTGCTAGCATAATTCTCAATATACACAATTCAATCAACGACAAATATCTAACCACCCCACCTAGGAATTTACACCATACATCAGATTCATACACATGTTTAATAGAAGCGTGCCCCTTTCCAATAGCCCTTTTCTTCATTCAAATACTTTACTAATCGCCACAATGCTCTTGCTAAGCATATTCAAAAACCTTCTTCACTCAATAATCTCGCAAAGATTTCATAAAGCAATTATAATTCTTAGCTCAACTGATCAACATAATGATTAATCACACATTCATGCATCTAATATCAAATAATTGCTACATCACAAGAATTCTCTACATCACAAGAATGCATACAAATAACAATAGAGCTGGCCAGATGAACGAAACCCGCTGGCCAGACGACTCAGATTGAAATGTTGCTCCTTGGTGGGTGTAAGACATTACATAGAGCATTGGTTGAAGGCTTGGGTTTTGAAGATATGCTCCTCAAAGAGGAAAAAAAAAACAAAAATAATAATTGGTTATTTATATTAGAATTCATTTCTAATTTTTCAGTGGTATAAATTTTTGAAAGTCCAAAAATCTTATACTTCAAATGGGTTAGTATTTCTCTTAAATCAAAAAAGCTTAAATATTATTTCTACTACTTCAATATTTCTTTTAAAATGGGAAAATATAAGATTAGGAGGATTAATTGTTATTATTATTATTATTATTGTTGCTACTATTATTTGAGTTTTCTATAAAATTGTATATTTTTAAATAAATTGTAAAATTAAATAAATATTACTTGACGTTTCTTTCTTATAAACGTCAACTATTTAAAATCTACTAGCATCTTTTCACATTAGTTGACGCTTTTAATATTTAAGATATATTACTTGAGGTTAGTTTTTTTATAAACATCAACTAATTATCGCGCCTTTTCACATTAGTTTACGCTTTTTATATTTAAGATATATTACTTGACGATCTGATCTTATAAACGTCAACTATTATAAAATCCACTAGCGCCTCATTATATTAGTTGACGCTTTTCATGTTTAAGATGAATTACTTGACGTTTGGTTCTTAAAAATGTCAACTAATTATGGCGCATTTTCACATTATTGACAATTTTTATGTTTAAGATATATTACTTGACGTTCTGATTTTATAAACGTCAACTATTTAAAAATCCACTAGCGCCTTTTCATATTAATTGACGCTTTTAATGTTTAAGATATATTACTTGACGTTCGGTTCTTAAGAATGTCAACATTTAAAAATGTCAAGTGTCAACTATACTAATATTTGTAGTAGTGTTACTGCAACAAAACAATTAAATTGAATAAAACTCCCTTTTCTAATCACTAAACCACAACTTCTTTCAAATTTCTTTAGCAAAAAATTTTATTCTTAGCCATTTAATTACTAGTTCTCCCTTAATCAAACACTTGACTCATGCTTGAAAATTTCCTTCCTTATTTTTTCTTGAAGCCTGAATACACTCATTTTACAACTTTTTAAGAGGATCTCTCTATGAAACTAGTCCCATCAAAGATAAACATTCATGTTCAATCTGCCTTCTCATACTTCTCAGTTTAGCATACTAAAGCATAAAAAAGCTTGACTAAGCAAAGAGAATAGCAAGAAAGCTGAAGCATCATGTTAAACAACGGAGTGCCTCAAGAAAGTTTATGCTACTAGCCATTTGATTCGGCTTCACTCTCATACTTTCTCACACCCAATTCAATATTCAGCAAGCTCGGATACTAGCCTTAAAATGAAAAATCTTTCCTTTTGCTCTAGCACAATGGCTACTAACCAATTAATTCTTCTCAATGCTAAACACTCTCAATTATTCAAAAATTTACTATGCAAAAAGCTTTAAAAATATCAAAAACTTTGCTTAGGTGAGCTTTCCCAATCATCAAGCTTAAAGCTTTAATTGTCTCTAATGAAAAACTTAATCTCCAAATTTGAATTTTGTGATAAATCAAAGTTTGAACTATTTCTAATTTAGGTGGTTAAAGATCTTAAGTTACCAAACTCAAAACTTATCCATGAAAACCACTTGCACTAAAGTTCAAGCAACTTGAGTATTTATATAGATTTATTTGAATTAAACTGATTGCTTAAAACAAATAACTCATTTCAAAACACACGACTCAATTGATATAAACTTATAATATAAACTTATAAAAATAATATGTAGAAACTCTGAATTTCTTGAACAAAAACAAAAGATAATTTTTTCATTTAGTAAACTTGAGAGCAAATATAACAAGGGTTATCATCATCAATAGTTATAATTTTTTACAAAAACAAAAACTAACCTAGCAATTAATAGACTACACAAACTAAAAACAAACAATCACTAAAAGCAAATATACATTCAAACACTTAAGAACATCAAAGTAAAGAAGGGAGGATCAATCATATTTTTCTTCAAAAATATCAGAGCTGGCATTGCTCGATTCTGAGTGAGCTGGAGGTTCACAAGATTGCAAAACGATGGACGGGAATTCAGAAAACACGAGAGTTGGATAAACTTTGGCTTGCAAGGCATTCAACAACTTATTGTCCCTTTGCTGAACATACTCCCAATATTCTTTTATCTGGTTGTGGATATAAATGTCCCGACCATGTATTACTTGCATTTTCCATATGATCTCATCAACATCAACAATCAAACCAGCCCACTTGGGCCCTTCTTTAACTGCTTAACCTTTGGTTGAACAGTCATCGATAATGGTATCGGTTTCTTCTCCATTTCATCATCTGATAGAGGCTGGATTCCTTGTCGCATGTAGAGTGTAGTGATAAGCCAAGGAAAAAAAAAATTTCCTACCTTGGTATTCACTCTCTTCTTGATTTCAGAAGATAAAAGGTATCCTACATTTATCATCGTCTCTTCCATAATTGCAAAGATAAGAAGTGCTCGAGGCTTTGTCAACAGTGTATCATGTATGGTTGGCATCAGATTCATTTTGATGATATTCATCCATATATAAAGCCTTAGGGATCAGGTATGACACATCAAGAGAACAATTCTTTAGAGAGACTTCCATCAAGGTCCTGATGCAACAATAACCTCTAATCATCTCTTCCATTGATCCTCAGTTGGTTTTGTCATCAATGCCTTAAACTCCTATTCCCTAATAGCTCATATAAAGACTCATAGACTCTTTTATCTGTAATACATGCATAGAACTCCTTTACATATGCACAATAAACCTCTTAAGTGGTCTAGCATATTTGACTCCAGCCTTTGTTTTGAATAGCATCCGCAATTAACTTTGGTATAGCAGTAAAGCTCCTTAAGAAGTCATGTTCTTATAGAAACATCATTTGCTGCAGCTAGTGTAACCTTTTTTCGATCATCTTTTCATTCACAACTTGAGAAACTCTCTTCATCCTGCATGGTCTTCAAACTCCATCCATAGTCTCCAAAATTTCTTCTCTTCACATTTCCTGTGTTTGCGAATCCTTCTCAATATCGTCATTAATTTCTTCTTCTAACTCTCCAACTACACACTCTTTACTAGTTTGTGTGGCAGTTGTCAGCAAATCTCTTCATCCCTTTCATCCTCTACATCTTCTTCTTGAACTTATTTTTTAAACTATTTTCTTCGCTAGCCACTTCTTTGGCAATAACAATTTCTTCTTCTTTAGTAACTTCAAACGTTGCCTCCATCATTTTCACATCACCTTCAGTAGAAATTTCTTCATCCTTTTCCGACTCTCTTTCAGAAATCTCTTCTTCAACCATCTCTTCCAGAACTTCATTTTCAACCTCCTCCACAACATTGTTCTCCTTCTCTTCGACTTTAAACTCACCGTCTTCTCCTAACTTAGTAATTGCTTCAACTTTTTCTTGCATGGCTTCTCTCTTAACAACACTTGTTTCTGCTACAGTTTGCTGGCCAGAAACTTCTTCAAGAACCTAGGCACAACCACATACCTCTCGATCAACCACAACAATTGCTCTAGAGGCTTTACCCTCTACTTCAACGAATGCGAGTTTCTTCTTCACATTTCTCTTATGGGTCACATGAGCCACTATAGCAGGAGCTTTTCTGCTTCAACCTCACCCTCCGCTCCTGCCTCAGCATTTGCTTCAACTTCTTCTTGCATGGCTTCTCCCTCAACAACACTTGTTTCTGCCACAGTTTGTTTGCCATTAACTTATTCAAGAACCTAGGTAACCACATACCTCTCGATCAACCCCAACCAATGCTCTAGAGGGTTCATCTTCCGCTTCAACAAAGGCAAGTTTCTTCTTTGCATTTCTTTTATGGGCCACATGAGCCACTATAGTAGGATATTTTCTGCTTCTTGTCCTTGTCATTTTAGATTTTAGAGTTAGGGCATGAATCGTTCGAAGAAATCTAAAATCAACAAAGGTTTCAAAAATTCAAATTCACAAGGAATTCTTGAAAGCGTGCTGAAACTAGTTCGTGAGCTTTGTATTTAAAAGTAGAGGAATCAATGACATGCAATGCTACATCCATTCAACTTCTACAATTTTTTTCAATCTCCAAATTGCTTCAGACGAACAAACTAGTCTTTTCAACTCGAACGAACGTCTTTCTCTTATGCAAATCGACAGATTTTCCAGTTCAATAAAAAATAAGCTCCATTTTAAAATGCGATGATTGGCCTCTACTAACAAGAAAATTGTTTCTTTTTACACGCAACTCTCCCATGGACCACTCTTTCTATTACCAAATCTTAAGGAATTAAAAATGAATTGTCATTTTCAAAATATTTTTGTCTTTTTCAAAATTCTAATTCATAACGTGCATTAAAAAAATCATAAGAATTCTACTAAAACTAAATGACAAAAAAAAAAAAAAAAAATTAATAACCTTTTTACACTAGTTTTCAACTAACAATAACAATTCCGGCTATTTACACCAACAAAGATGAATTTACTAAGCTTTTTTGAGTCTGGTAATAATATAACCAATTAGAATACCAGATAGCTCCAATAATCAATTTCCTCAATCTAATGGTCAAAGGCTAAAAGGAATTCTATCACTTAAAATTCTCTCCCCAGTAATGCTTCAATCTATGACCATGCACCATGAACTCAGTCTTATTTGGTCGATTTTTAATGTTTACAGCTCCATGATTGAAAACTTATCAAAAGATCGAGTCTATTTATATTTAATTTTTCCAAGGAAAAGCTCCAACCAAGAATTATACACTAATAATTGTTTGCTTGCTACAAATTGCTTGAGCAATATTCTGTTGTCATGCTATTTTTTGTTTTCTCTTTATAAAGTTTAGCATTTTCAAAAGAGAGATTTCTAAATTTTTCTAACTTAAAGGCTGCAACATTCTCATTGGTCTAATTAACTTAGAATCTAGATTTAATTCTTTTAAATGCAATATGCCTTATGTTCCAGCTCAAAGATAAGTGGCAAGTTTTACCAAAAACTATTTTGTAAAGAGACATTCTTAAAGGTGTTTTGAATGAAGTTTTATATGCCTACAAAGAATCATCTAACTTATTAGATCAATGATTCCTATTTGGATTAACCACTTTTTTTCAAGATTGCCTTTATTTCTTTATTGGAAATTTATGTTAGACCACTTGTATGAGAGTGATACGTTGTAGCAATTCTATGTGTTATATTATATTTCTTAAGCATGGAAGTCTAAAGCCCTATTTATAAAATGAGTCCCTTCATCACTGATGACAGCTCGGTGTGTCCCAAATCTTGTAAATATATGCTTATGTAAAAGTTTAATTATTGTTTCAACATCATTGCTTGGACTAACAATTGTTTCTACCCATTTTGAAACACAATCCACAACCAATAAAATATACACATTCCCATTTGAGGATGGAAATGGTCCCATGAAATCTATTCTCCACACCTCAAACAATTCAACTTCAAGAATATAATTCAAAGGAATTTCATATTTTCTCCGTATATTACCTTTGCGTTGGAATCCGTCACAAGTTTTAACAAAATAGTGAGCATCTTTAAAAATAGTAGGCAAAAAATAACCAGATTGAAATACCTTAGCTGTTGTTATGACCCTCCAAAGTGTCAACTGTATGTGATATGAACCAAGGAATCTCAATGATGGAATAATACTTTCAAGAGTTGTCTCAATCATTCAAGTTTTCAACACGATAGAAATGCAAACCGTGTGTTCATTTTTTAAGCAAAAGATGCAAGTAATCAAAGTGAGATTTCATTTACTCTTGGATGGTTACAAAAGTTACAAACACAAACCAAGATTTGAATCACATTTTTATGAATCATTTTATTGTAATTTATATTGTAACCTTTTATTTATGTTGTTTAGGTTACATTTTATTTATGGTTTTCTTATGATCATGAAGTTTGGAAGTTACAACTTTGTAAATGCCTCCTGGAAAGTCTAAAATTTATTTCGAGGCTATAAAAGGCCATGTAAGTTATACTTTGAAGGAGACTTGGATAATGTAGTAAACAAAGTCGTTGTGCTTTCTTATAGCCAAAAACTATGTTTCCTTGCAATTCTATGTGATTAGGTTGCATGTCTAGAATTATTCAAGCTTGACTTGATCAATCTTGCTCGTGGAGTGATTCGAATCTCTGCCTTAAGATATTTGATATCGGAAGTTATGCATTTGATATCGGAAGTTACAATTTTACGCATCTAATTTTCCAACAATAATTCAAATTGTAACATCTTTGTTGTAAAACCTCCAGCCAATAAGTTTTAAAATGTAACTCTTTTGATCAAATACCAACCATCAATACTAACTTCATGGAGTTAATTTCTTAATCTGAATTTTTTTTCTTTAAACATCATGGTTTCACCAATTTTGATTTTTTTTTTTTTTTTTCATAAGGCTATCTTGCTTGTTTGACTTCAAAGACTGCTACTTACTATATATTAGAATTGCAAATAGCCTTGGTTTTACTATTTCCAATTAGTATTTGTGAGATTGAGATGTGATATTGAGCGATTTGTAATGTTGAGTGCCTTTTTAATGTAAATTTGAAAGAGGGCGTGAAAAAAATCTATTTTTGTCACTTTATATTATTTGAAGATTGTTCCACACCCAGAGGTCATAAATCCATTATGGCAACAAGATACAAGTTTTGATTATATGGGCATCCTTTAGATTCGAGGACGAATCTTTCTTGAAGAAGGGGAGAATGATATGAACCAAGGAATGTCAATGATGCAATATGAACTTTCAAGTGTTGTCTCAATCATTCAAGTTTAGAACAAGATAAAAATGTAAACTGCGTTTTCATTGTTTAAGAAAAAGATGCAAGTAATCAAAGTGGGATTTCATTTACTCTTGGATGGTTACAAAAGTTACAAACACAAACCAAGAGTTGAATCACATTTTTATGAATCATTTTATTGTGATTTATATTGTAACATTTTATTTATGTTGTTTAGGTTACATTTTATTCATGGTTTTCTTATGGTCATGAAGTTTGGAAGTTACAACTTTGTAAATGCTTCATGGAAAGTCTAGAGTTTTATTTTGAGGCTATAAAAGACCATGAAGTTGTACTTTGAAGGAGACTTGGAAAATGTAGTAAAAAGAGCCATTGTGCTTTCTTATAGCCAAGAGCTATGTTTCTTTGCAAACCTATGTGATTAGGTTGCATGTTTAGAATCATTCAAGCTCGACTTGATCAATCTTGCTTGTGGAGTGATTTGAATCTCTGTCTTGAGATATTTGATCGATAAGGTAATCCAGTTTTACTTCCCTTAAGTTGATTTTCAAAATTGGTTTTGGGGTGCTTGGATATGAGTTCTAAAGGTTTTGTTTCTAAGCAAGGTTGTTAGATCGAATACCAAGGGTTCCTTAACATTTTGAAATCAAAACCTATTGTATAAATGATTTTCAACATGATTTTAGATTTTTGAGTTTGAGTTCTAAAGGTTTTGCTCTTAACAAAGTTGTTAGTTCCAATTCCTAATTGTGAAATACATTTGAGTGTCTTATTTTGTGATATACAATTTTCTACAACAGATGCATGACATTCTTTTAAGATGTCATTGCTCTCGCTTTCTTCGACACATCTTGATACAGAACCAACCACCAATTTATTGCATGTACCCGAATAACCCATTACAAGAAGCAAGGCAAAGAAGATTCAAGAGGCTTATGCATTATATCTTCAAAAGTGCACCAATGCACAAGAAGAGACAAAGATTTCGGGCTGAAATTATTTATACCATTAGTACAATAAGCCAAGAAGACAATGAAATGAAGATGACATAGCAAAATTAATATAGTTGAATGATGGCATGGAGAAATGAAGTACATGATACAAATCAAGTAAAGGCTACACACTATGAAGAGTCGTAGCCTTTCAAAACTTTAGAATACACCCATTCATCCAAAAGACACAATGAATCATAGAAATCCAGATTCATTCACATATTCATGAATTATGTACCAGTTTGAGTTCATGTATTCATATTTAATATGGTTCATGTATGAATTTAAAAGGATAAGGGTTGTATTAGGTCACCAGTGAAGGGTTCTGTCCTTAAGCGATGACAATTCAGTTGGTATATATAGGATTGTGATTTGTTCAAGAAGAATATATGAGGAATATCAAAACTTGTGTTTCAACCCATTTGGTGTTGTCTTTCTTTCAAACTTGCTTTAGATTCAAAGTTGAATCAATTCATTGGATTAGTCTTGATCAAACTAATTCTTGATTGAGTTGTCTTAGAATCTAAGAGTGACAATCATAGGTTCTAAGTGTGATCTAAGAGCCATTCACCGTTCTAACTTAACTCTTGGTTGTGATCAATTGTTAAGCTTTCCATATTTATAAGTTTTGCAAGGATCCTAGAAGAGCCTTTAGCTTTGTAAAAATCAAGCAAAGTTGGCCCTTATCATTTGGTATGAGAGCATTTGGTCGACATTCCTTGGCTGGCTCTAAAGGTGAAATATCTGTACTTTGTTCTTATTTATTCTACAACTCAAAAAAAAATTTAGGTGTTTCATTTATATTTTTTGATACAATTTTTTTTAATGAAATCTCATTTTTTTGCTTTTGGATAAAAAAATCAGTAGAAAAATGAATTGATTTTTCATTCAAATCTAAAGCAAGATTGAAAAAAAAACAACACCAAAAGGGGGTCAAGAAAACTCAAAGTTTTATATCAATATTCTATCAAAATGAGGTATTACAAGTCCTTTTTAAGGCCAAAATTTCTTGCATGACTTGGAATACAAAAGGTCTAAAAAAGCTCTCAAATGCACTTTGTGGAAAATAACACCTATGAAGCCAAAAGTCAATTGTACATCAATTGAGGGGCTTAAATGATAGACAAAAGGGTAGATTGTCTTTACATACACCTAACAATCTCATCTAAATGGTCTTGAACAATTATGAGCCTGTTTGACAAAATTTAAACTTAAAAAGTACCAAAATAAGAAATCTATAAAAACTATTATTTAAAATTCTGCATTGAAATTAAAAATCTCTAAAATATTCTTATTTTTGCTTATTGTACTTGTTCCTTCATGAGAATACACTAAGTTGTTGGTTGGATTCATATCATCCCCCTTTTCTTTAAAAGGATTTGTCCTCAAATCAAGATCTTCAATTCCTGGTTTGAACATCTTGTGCTTGCTGCCATAAATGCATTTAGAAGTAAATTTTGGGTATTTCCTTAAAATAAAAGAGTTTCCATTGTGTTTGTTGTTGTTGTTGAGTTTAGACCGACTCTTTGGTTAATACGTTGTATAAAATCTTCTGCCTTCTGTAAAAGCTCAAAAGAAACACTAGAGAAAGATGGTTTGAGCTCACCCGTCAAGAAACAAGTTCCCTTATATAAGAGATTAAAAATATTTTGCTTTGAAAACAAAATAGATTTAACTTCACTTGCTCTTTCACACAAGCTCACTTTATTGGC
>JBBMEG010067393.1:2027-13662 GCA_037832605.1 Cyclanthera cordifolia
ATTACTTTTTTATTGTCCTTTAATTTTGACTAGTTTAAATTCAATCCATTTGAGAATCACATCATGACTTTGTTTTTGGTCATCACTCAAAGGTCTCCTCCTTTTATACCCAAGTTCTTTCTCCTAACTTAGTAGTGTGAGACTTTGTTTTCATGTAATAGTGCAATATTCCTTCTATGATCATTCTCATTTTTCTTCCCAAATACTCTTGGGAAGTATGATAAAAAAAGAAAAAAAAAAAGGGAGAAAAGTCAATAAGTTAAATTGGACAACAGTTGTTATAAAAAGAATGTTTTGGTAATGTCATTTTCGTAACTAGAAAATAATAAATCTGAGCAACCAAGTTTGAATTCAGGCGAAAACCAATTTTCAAGCAACTTTCAAATTCCAAAACAAAAATCAGTATCACATAAAATGACGTAAGAAAGAACAAAATCATAAAACCGCATTTGCCAGTGGCCGAAAAGAAGCTGACGACGATCCATCACTTTTCTAACGTAACCTTCAAAAGGTATAATTAAAAATAATAATCTGAAAGAGACACACTGATTTTGAGTTAGTTTGTAGATTCATATTTAATTTGAAAGAGAGGTTGCTAATTTGTTTTTGAAATTTCTGTTTAATAAAAATAAATATTTATTTTATATGAAATAGATATTCATGTCAAAAAAAAATTAGAAAAGAAAAACTAGATATATTATGTTATTATTTTACACGTACGTACAGCAACTACGACCACTTTCATTTTTGATGAGGTGGTTGAATAATTAATAATTAAAGTAAGATCCATACAATTTCTCACTTAGGTAACCACAACCTTTTCCCCAATACATAATTTCCTCCCAACTTTCAACCCGGAACACTCCACAAAGGCTTTAAGACGACACATCGCAACATTCAAAGTATGTTCCGACATGTTGGCAAAGCACATCCTAAACCATCCCGGTTCAATACAATGACAAGCCGAACCAGGTGACACATTCAACCCAACCTCACACAAAATCTTCTTCCAAACCACAATTTCTTCCTCAAAGCTCTTAACTCTCAAAACATGTCTCATATCCACCCAACAAAACAAACCCGCATTCCCTTTCAAGCACCCAATTCCCGCCGTACGAAGCCCCGACACCAACATCTCTCTCCGCTTTCGGATCCGCCTCCTCGTTTCCTCCATGTACGTACCTCGAAACTTTCGATCGGCAAGCATCTGCGATAGCAAATACTGCGTCTGCGATGACATCAATCCAAAGCTTGACATTTTGGTAGCTGCAGCCACGACGTTGTAGTCGTTTGAATAAATCATCCCAACTCGAAACCCGGGCAGGCCGAAATCTTTGGAGAGGCTATAAACGACGTGGATTCGCTTCCATATGGGAGATTCTTGTAGGGTTTTATCAATCATACTTTTGAAAATGGGGGCGTCGAAAACCGTGGCAGAGTATATTTCGTCGCTTACAATGTGACATCTTTTTGTTGTGGCAAATTCAATTACTAAATCAATTTCACTATGGCTCAATGTTGTGCCTAATGGGTTTGATGGGTTTGTGATTAGAATGCCTTTTACTCTTAGCTTTAGCTTTTTGGCATGCTCGAACGCATTTTCCATGGCTTCTCTTGTCATTCTAAAACCGTTTGAACTTGAACATTCAATGGGAATGATTTGCACCTCAGTCCTCCACTTTAGGTCTCTGTCAAATCTGAATAAATATATCCAAATTAATTATTTAATTTCTTCATTATTTTATGTTAAAAATATTATAATAATTAATAATGGTTCAATTATTACCCAGGATAATAAGGGGTGGGAACAAGAAAGGCTTCTCCTGGTTTGGCAAGACAAAACATTAGGATTTCATTTGCAGAAGTTGCACCAGCGGTGAGAACGAGTTTATCGGCATCTAATTTCACTTCGTTTCCTCGTATTTCCTCCATCAACTCAACAAGCTCCTGTTATTACAAACAATTTTCCATCAACAATGAATATAAAATTTAATTTTGTAAAAATAATAACTTAATATTCTTCATGAACAGTTGCTTACTTTTTTTAAAGCAGGCAAACCATGATAGTCTTGAAATAATGCCAATTCTCTAAATATTGACTCTCCATTTCTTCTCAATCCCAACGCATCTGGATTTTTCGCTAGCCATTTCTCTATTTCGTTGAATGATAGCTGCAAGAAATACACATACTCATTTTATTTATTATTATTGTTTTCTGAGTACAACAAAGGAGATTGAAGAGACTCGAATATCGAGGGGATACTAAGGCATAACTAGTACCAGCTAAGCTATGCTTGCTTATGCTCAAATCTTACATGCAAAAAGTTTACACTTTTTCTTTTAATTTCAATTCTCTTCGTATAGAAGAATCTACTTATCATCAAATGGTGTCACATGTGTGTTTATTGTCATTTAATTTAATCTATATTGGAAATTACCTCATTTTCGGCGAGACCCATTTGGATAATTCCGGTGGGGTTTCGAGTTGGATGGTAAGGATTCTTCTCGTACTCTTGCCATCCAAAGAAGTAGGAAGAATCTTGGCCATGAGAATCATGGCTAGCTTTGTTAGACAACATTGACATGAATTGAAGTGGAAAATCTAAGAGAAAAAGTAGACTATCCTTCGTAGGGAGAGGGAGATGTGCTTTTGAAATGTTGTGTGTTTGTATGTAGGAGTTTGTTTGTGTTTATATAGGGAGAGGGACGTAGGGACCTTTTCATAAAGTCAAAGTTTTATTCTTTGACCACAAAACGGATGAGGCTGGGATTTTGTTAAACATGCATGAAGAGGGAGATATTCCAATATTACACCTAATAGAAGAATAAAGTCTCATGTCCCGATAGTGAAAGAATTCTTTCGTTATTTATTAACACATTTTATTAATTTTCTCAAATTTTAAAGGTCAAAAAACCCTAATGTACAACAATTTATATATAGTGTTATGATATTTATGCAGAATTTATTTATTATTTTTGGATCATAGTATCAATATTACTCCTCTCTTTTAATACTTCTTATGTATCTAATTTATAAGGACGACAAGGAAGCTCGTATCTCTACATTGATATGATACTTTCCACTTTAAACATACATCTTTATAGTTATCTTTTTACTCAAAAGGCTTCATGCCAATAGAATCACTTATATACTTACGATTTTTCTTTCATTATTTTTTTAGTACAAATTGGGGAAGAAGATTACAAATATCGATTTTTAGAATCGAACCCGTGATCATAGCGTTAAACTGAATTAACTCAAAACAATAAAACCAACACGTCACTAACCCTTACTTGAAATTCTTAACCGGAAGACTTTTTCCTTGCTATCACTAGGGTATAATGTAACAGTAATATAGTATGTCTCTCAAATACTTAAAGAAGTTTGTTTTGTAAAGAATGAAGTACTTAAGAATAAACTTTTTTGATGGTGGGTTACATTTAAAGAAATGAAAAGAATAAAATTATATTGGGAAAATGGGAAAGAGAGAGAAGAAATAATTAAGTGGAGTGTAAATGTCATATTATTCAGAGAGAGAGAGAGAGAGAGAGGGGAGAGTGCCAAACTTTGAATGGGCATGAGGGAATTGTACTTGGTTTTGGGAGTTAATAATGAATGGCATTTGGGTGTAAGTGGTTGCTGAACAACAGAGGAAGAAGCTCCAAATTTTCAACTCAGATTTGAAAAACAAGAACATTATTTAATTGCTGCAGCTGGCAATATTGAAGAGAAGAAGAAAAATAGAGAGAGAGGTAACAACAATGTTTTTTTTCAGTTTGTGGAAAGTCTTTTCATGGTTGCAGTCTTTTTTGATTAGACATTCTTAGCTTTAAATGTGAATGAGAACTGTTTCTTTCTTTTTCTTCACTTCCCCTCTCAACTTTTTTCCACTCCCACACTTCCACTTATCGTTTTCTTTTCCTTTATTTTATCCATTATCTATTATCATATTAGGGTTTGTTTAAACCTAATTATTAAAAATTAATTTTTATAATTTCTTTTTAAAAATTTTATCAATTATTATTATAAATTTTTTTTTGTATTCATTCTAAATAACTTCTCATTTTTAATCACTCAAAATAATCAATTCACAATTTGACAAACAAACACCGTGGAGTGTGAAAAGGAAGAGAACTGAAAATAAATTAATATTTGACGAAAGGATTTCTATTTCGTTTCCATTGATTTCCACGACTCTGAATATTTCTAATTGTTCTTTTATATTCACAAAAAAATAAAAAAATAAAAAAAATAAAAAATATATATATATAAATAAAAAGATAGAAAGTAATGGATTTCTACTATTTATTGTTAGAAAAATGATATCTTCATAGTAATGAAGTCTGTGGTTGGTGCAATTTTGTACTTTAGATGAGATAGGCACTGCTGAGGGAGAGATAGTGTTAATAATTGAGGGAAAGAGCCACGTTAGATAGTGTAAATAAGTGATGTCAGGTTGATGTTAATATTGGAAGGTTGAAAGTGTTAGCAGCCAAAAACACATGGGTCTCTATGAAGACAATACCACCTCAGATTTTAGGGTAAATTATATGTTTTGTATAAATTACAATGTTTTCACAGCTTTGAACTTTTATGTATGTTTTTGTTTAATAGGCTTCAAAACTTTGATATATTCATAATAAATTGTTAAACAATATTTAATTTTTGTCCACTAGATTTCTAACCTTTAATTTAATATGGGAAATGTTAAAGATTTATTCAAAACAAAAATCACTATAACAAACATGGGCATTGATAACATGGAAAAAAAATATGGATGGCTGACATTAAAAGTGATCGACATGGTGAGCGTCATCATAAAAAAGCCCAACAACACAAGTGTCCGGTAACGTAGGATGACGAGGTGCCCTTCATCTAAAGACTTCGCCATCGAGAGAGCAAATCATTATTTGTTTGCCCAACATCAATTCTTGTTTTCATTTTCACACGATTCATAATATAATTCTTATCTCTACCATATTTCTGAGTTTTGACACTCACAAAACATTTTCTTTGCCTCATCGTTACAAAACATTTCTCATCGTATGTATACTTTTTCAAGCTCTTGCTGGTCTTCTTTATGATCATGGTATCTCTGTCGTTATATGTTCTCTTTCTTGAAGCCCTTGGTGTTTTATTCGTATTCAAGCTCTCATTATTGCCTTTGTCGTTCAAGCTATTGTTTAATATCCTAAAGTCAAAACTCACTCTACAAATCAAAATATTTATGATTTTATAAGATAGTTGCAAATTGTCATTCTCTATGATTTAGGGTTTATGTAAGAATCCTCATTTTGAACGGTTCTAACATGAAAACTTTACCAGCATGCATGAATTAAAGGGAGTTACAACTCAAATAAAGAAAATTAATAAATCAATTTAAAATAAAATAAATATTCAAAAAAACCTAAAATATTTGAGTCTCTGCCAAAGTTCAAAAATAATTGAAAACAACTGAAAACGAATGAAAACAACCATCCTACTAGTTTAACTTCATGTAGAAAAAAGAAAAACTCAGCAATAAATAAAAAGACCAAATATCAATTCATTATGATCCTGTCACATTCTCTTTAGCTAGCCATTATGATAAAACTCGTGTTTATCTTATGGAAAAACCACAATAAGGATGAGTACAAATATACTCAGTAAGAACTTCCTACCGTAGTACAATATGCATAGTCCAACAATACAAACTAGTAAATATGTTATTAACAAATCTCATCATATTGGACCAACTAACTATGTATGAAGTATATTACATGATCTGGACACACAACGTATATTACTGATCTGGACACACACACATGTCTCCCTACTGAGGCCCCTAGTGCACTCACTCAATCAACCAACACATGAAGAACGTAACATGGTCTAGAAACACGCATATGTTTCTTCTATGAGGTTGCGTATGCACTCACCAAACTACTAGCTTAAAATGTACATTACTTAACATATATATGCTACAAACTAGGCTTTGTTGGGGGTAGCATGTTACTTCACATCCCGACCACTAGAAGAGGCAAATACATATCGTCTCCAACCATTGGGGTGGTATGATCCATCAAGTTATCTATAGCCTTTAGATGATGACATTAACAGTTCTATCGAGATTAAAACATGCTCATGTAAGCAGCACAAGTCTTCCTAGCATGATACTACACTTAATGAAACACAAATGATTCACATGGCAAAAACAGATAAAACACATGCCATATATTAGAACATATAACTCACAAGTTTCACAGTATCGAGTAGTCAGATCATTTAAAACCCAACGAAATTGCACACTAGAATACATATATAAACATACATCCTAACAATACTATATAAACCCAAGTAAGCATAACAAGAAAACGTATAGGGTCCACAACCCTAAGTATGAAGTCCTTACCTGAAAAGTGCTATAGAACGTTTTTATAAAGTTCCAAGATAATGCTCTAACGCCCTTGACAAGTAAACCTAGACCTTCGATCACAAAATAGACTAAAGTTGTTGAAATTACCAATAGGGCCAAAGTAAAAAAAAAAAAAAACAAAAACTGATACGAAAATTGAGGCAACGATGAGTGAATCAGCAGTTGCGATCGACAAACAATTTTTTGAATGCCTAAACTTAACAAATAATGAGAGATGAGTGAACCGAGCCTTAAATAATAATGATTCTAATGTTGGTTCATCTTGAGGCTTATCGCATTCATAGTCACATGACACAAGTATACGCAGTCAAATGGTAGTAAGTGATAAGTAAATTAAGTTTTGCTCTCCTCATGAATATGCATCAAACACTTTAACAAGTAAGATTGAAATTTAAGAGTCAATACTTAAACAACTCTCTACATTGGTTTTTTTTATATAGCTTATAAAATAGAACGATAAAAAGAAGGCCCAGTACTAAACATAAAACCTACTAGTTACTTGATCAGGAGATAGTCCAGAAACGTGATTTATAGGAAGAACATGGTAAGAAGAATAACACGTAATTATCTTAAAAGCTTCCTCTCGAAACACTAACATAAGATTGACTCAAAAGTTCATGCATTAGTGGAATGATTATCTCTAACATCTTCCTAACAACTAAGTGTTCTTAAGGTATCATAATAAGATTGGTGGTTCACTTAAAATCTCCTTCTCTCGAAGCAAGTCTTTAAGGTAACTTTTGGTAGGTTGTCAATCAGCCAAAGCAAAATATGTTCATCAATTTAAATTAAATCTCATCTTCCTCTTTCTAACTAAAAATACTAATTAATATTGCTAAACCTCTTAATTTATTGCTATTCACACCATTTAATATAAGCCATGGTCAACAAGAACAAATCAAAAATACATGCAAACATACTTTATTAATGAAAATGACTAAATTCAAAACATAGACATAATAAAATTCCAATACACAATAAATCAAAGAACAACAACTCCTGACAAGAAAAATTATGATAAAAGCAAACTAGGCTGAAAGATCTAGATCGAGCTCCTGTTGACAAAACAAGGACTTGATAGCCTTTATCTCTAGCGCGACGAACTCATCCAGAAGAACAGACAGAACGAAGGAAAAACGGCCCAAAAACACATTCGAACAGTGCTACTCGGAATTATCCATACTTCATAAATAGTTATTGGATAATTAATTATTAAATGAGGAATGATTAATTTATTTGATAAATTAATTGTATGAATAATTATTTATCAAGAAAGAATTAATTAATATGTTAGACATAAATCATTATTAGATAATTACTAAAGAGATGATTAATTAATATATTAGATGTATGAATTGAATTAATATTTATTGGATAATTTTTTATGAACAAAAATTAATTAATATATTGGATATATTAATTGAATTAATATTTTTTGAATAAATATTAATTAAAGAGACTTATTTAATATATTTCATTTATTAATTGAATTTATATTTATTCATAATTAGACAATTCTTTTAATAAAAAGATGTTGAGAATATTTATTAGATAAATATTATAAGATATTTCTCTAATATCTTTTAATATTAGATATAAAAAGATATTATTTTCTCCTTGTCTTGAATATCATACCTCTACTATAAATAGAAAGCCCAGAAGGTCTTATTCCACTCTAACTCATTTCTCAAACATGTAAATCACCCAAGGAAAAAATGCATGTAGATAATTAATGAAATTAATCATGTAAAATTTTTTGTAATCACACGCGTTAATTGCATGCTTCTACCCTATATTCCCAACTTTAGTTACCCTATGTTATATTTTTGCAGAATAAATACATAAGCTTTGTTAACAAAATAGGTGCCCTCATCACTAATTAAAGCTCTAAGGAGTATCAAACATAGTAAAGATTCGTATGTGCTAAAATTTAATCAATATTTTAGCATCTTTAACTGAGCAAGCTACTATCTCAACCCATTTAGACACATAATCTATAGCTACAAGTACATAGACATTCTCATTAGATGGGAAAAAAGCCCTAAAAAATATATTCTCCATATGTAAACCGTTCAACCTCTGTAATATAACTTAAAGGCATTTCATTTCTCTTTTCCATGTTATCCTTACGTTGACATTTATCACAGGTTTTGGCAAAATAATGTGCATCTCTAAAAATATTTGGCAAAAAATAACTTATCTAGAATATTTTTGCCGGTGTCCTTGCTCCTCCAGAATGTCCTCCATATGCTAAAGCATAGCACTCCATTAGAATTTTTGTACTCTCATTCTTTGTAACACATTTCGAATTATATTCTCAGCACAATGCTTATAAAGAAATGGTTTATCCTATAAATAACTTTTTCCATTGTTGCAACGTCTTCGCGACGCGGAGTGAGCAATGTCCGTCCCTAAGGGTCTCTTTCGAGGTGAGAGGTTTGGAGTGGCGACCAATCATCTAGAGGGTGTGATTGGTCACTCATAAATGTAGAAAAAAGTAGTCTACAAAACAAGATTTAAGGTCCGGGAGTCGATTTGAGTCTAGGAAAGGCGTCAGCTCCCTACAACACCAATTTTCAAAAAATGGTTAACACTTTTTATTTTAAAATTGTCTAATTATAAATAAATAAATATTTTTGCATTTTAGTTTTGAATGTCCAAATAACATCAATTCATATCTATTCACTAAACGTGAAATAACAAATATGAGTTGTGTTGATGCCGAAAAATGGTCAACGTAAAAGATATCAACAGTAAATTTGTTTAACTGAGGACAAAAGAGCCTGCAAAAAACAAAATTAGGACACACCGGTGTGGTGTGAGCCACTAGGCCTCTGATGCCTATGTCAGAAATGAAATTTAGGGGAATAGTTTAGAATACTAAGAATGGCTTAAGAGTACTTAGCTTAGGATCCGTCCCTCAAAAGGGATAAATGACTTGACTTTTATAGCAGCTGATCTCGTAACCGTTGCAGCCCACTTATGGAAATATAATGGCCGGCCGTTAGAAACGTCCGTCATTAAGTCAGGTATGAATATCGGCATAACTTCTGATCGTTACCCTTTAGAGGTGTAACGGTCTTGATTCTAGACTTGGTCGACTCTTTAGAGAGACATGACCTCCACGGTCGACCACATCGGGCAACCCACTCGT
Organism: Cyclanthera cordifolia; assembly: GCA_037832605.1. NCBI lineage: Eukaryota > Viridiplantae > Streptophyta > Magnoliopsida > Cucurbitales > Cucurbitaceae > Cyclanthera > Cyclanthera cordifolia. The sequence continues at coordinate 11,598 of JBBMEG010067393.1, forward strand.
TGTAACAGACGACGCCGCAAGGTGCAGCGCCTCCATATGTTACTTGGACTCGGTCGACTCTTCGGAGAGTCTTGACCTCCAAAGCTAATTCACTCGGATTAACCTACTCGTTCTAACGGGTAACGCCACAGGGTGCAGCATCTCCAAACGTTACTTGAATTGGGTCGACTCTTCAGAGAGTCGTGACCTATTCGTTATAACGGGCGACGCCATGAGGTACAGCGCCTCCAAACGTTACTTGGACTCGGTCGACTCTTCGGAGAGTCCTGAACTCCACGCCTAATCCACTCTGATTGACCTAATCGTTACCGGACCCGAGAAGGGTGAGGCTGCAAGGGCGACCCTGGGATCAAGGCCTTCCTTGGCTGACCTCGGAGGAGTCGGACTTGCTCAGCCGACCCCGAGGGATCAGAAATGGACTCGGTCGACCCCTAGGGTTATGGCCTCCATTTGGCCAACCCTTAGGGGGTCGACAATGGCGAGGTCGACCCCCGAGGGGTCAAAAATAATGAGACCGACGTCGGGGGGTCAGTGCTGGCGTGGCTGACCCCCGAGGGGTCGGTAAGGGTGTAGGCCGATCACTGGTGGGGTCTTCATTGGACTTGGCCGACCCCCGGCGGGGTCGAGGCCTCCATTTGGCCGATCCTGGCGGGTCGGTGTTGGCTTATTTGTCCTTCGTGCCGGCCCCAATCTCTTCCGAGTCTTTCAGGATATTTTTAGCTTATAACATTACCCCCACTCTTCATTTCCGAGTTTGCCGAATTGTGAAGAGTAGTTTAGGTACTTGCCTATTTTTCGAAGTTTTTAGGCTATTTAAGCACTTTTTATAAAAAGTCTCGCCAGCCTAATCACTTGATGAAAATAGTATGTTACTTAGGCACTTTTATAAAAATTTTGCAGTTTTCACCGCTTTTTGAAACTTTTAGGCTACTTAGACACTTTTTATAAAAGTCTCGCATGTTTCACCGTTTTTTGAAACTTTAAGGTTTCTTGGGCTCCATTGGCAGGGACTCGCCTTTTTTTCTTAACTTTGTTTTTCTCATATAATCCTTTACTTTGGTTCTTATGGACCATTCGTCTAATTACGAGACAGAGTCCTACCACCTTAGCCTCTTCTTTTTAAAAGTGGACTTGGCATAAGGTTTTCGTTGTCGTAGGTGGCTTCCGACACTTGAACCGTATTTTTTGGAGTACACAACCTGCATGCTTCTTTAGTGGTCGGGATCTCCTTCTTTGGTTTTAGAACTCCCACCAATGGTATGGTGGACCTTACTTCGAAGGACTTCCTGCTTCTTTGTAGTTTTTGGAGGGCATGTCTTTCTGCGCCTTGCTTCCACTTCTTAGTACCTTCGAGACGACTTGTGCCATACGCACTTCTCTTGTTCTTCTAGCATCGATCAATTCAAATGGGACTTAGCCCATGCTCGTGAGACTCATGGTGTTGCTGAGATCACCTTGGTTGACTTTCGAACTTCCGCTAAGGCGGTCCAAAGTCTTGTTGCTTGAACTTACAGGAACGACTCATCTACCCTCACTCGGCTTTGTCAGGAGTTTGACTTCTTCTAAAGTGAAGTTGTAGGACGCCTCACACTTAATCAATTTAGTTGAAAGGCTTTTAGGCCTTTGTAACTTTGGAGAACAACTTTGGTACGACTAATACTGGTTGGGCGCTAGAACGAATTAAAGGACGGGTTACCCATGGTACCCCCTTGTATCTCTCCAAGTCTTTTTGCGCCACCACAACAGCAGAGGTTGCTGACCCTTCTTTGCCGGCGTTCGAGTCTGGACTTCCTGGTGATCTAGTGCTGGTTGGTCATGACTTTCGCCTCTCCCAAGGTACGTCTGAGAATAACCTTCTGGGTCATGCTCTTTTAGGTAGGACCGAATCTATCCAAGCTGGACTTAGTAAGTTCCTCTGTATTTGTAGGCCTTCATGCACTTTGCCTCGACTTCCCATCATCTTTCTTAGGACTTGCGTCACACCCACTCTTCTTTGTCCACTAACTTTGAGAAGCATAAGTGGGAGCTGGCATAGGCTCGAGAAGCTCAGCGAATTGCCGAAGCT
>JBBMEG010067404.1:0-13659 GCA_037832605.1 Cyclanthera cordifolia
CAATTACCACTGCCTTCGGGACATATGGTATGCTTACTTTTGCCTTGGCTTATTTATCTTTTGGCATCGTACTAACATTTTTGTTTACAGTGCACATGAAGCTAAATCCTCGCTCCTGGGTAATGAAGTTTTATGAGATCGTCATGACCTATCCCGAGGAGGTCACTCGCAGCGCGCAGTACCTGACCACGAACTCGTTGGTGCTTTACAACCTCCTTCCAGATTCGGCAGTGCCAGCTGATTCCAACTTGGAGTCACCCGTCCCGCAGGAGGGATCCGCTCCAAGTATGCATCTTACTTTTTCTTCTAACTTAGCATGCTTCAAATATTGGAAATATAAGTTAACGTCTTTCACCGTGTCGCCATGGACTACGAGCCTTCGCTGAGGCGCGCCTTTTATGCAGTGGCGCGCCAAATGTCTTGCCCCCTACTAGGCCCCCAACCGACGATACAGTGGACCTTACTTCAGAGGGCTGCTCCCTTCCACCTGGTGACGATGGGGATCTTCCTTTTCCTGAAGTCCTAGAGGACTTGGATGTTTGGTCAGACCCGAAGTTCGACGGACCCAGCCTCGGATAATCATGTCCCTTCTCTGGTTTGGGCCAGCTCATGCAGTCCTTAGACCCCTTTACACAGCCTTCCACTTGGGTTCGACTCGTACCTTCTATCAGGACCGCACTGTTCTACTTTGGACCCGCTGGAGGAGAAGACTTTGGCTTCCAACTTGTGGAGTGAAGTGGAGTCTTTTTCCGCTACCTTTCCCCTAGGAGATGCCTCACATGTCCTGAAAGAAGGTACTCGCTTGATGCACAAGGTACGATGACCCTACTTTTTATAGCTATAAATTGACTTGAGTATGCATGCTAACTTGTTGGTTTCTTTTTGCAGGCATTCATGCATTTTGCCTCAGCTTCTCGCACCTCTCTAAAGACTCGTGTCACGCCCGCTCTTCCTTGTCTACTAGTACTGACAAGCTTAAATGGAAACTGGCACAGGCTCAAGAAGCTCAGCAAGTCGCCGAGGCTGCCTTAGCCGCCTCTCATACTTCCACTAAAACGGCCCGGAGTCTGGCTGTCTGCGCACGCCAAGATGACCTATCCACAATTACCCATATTCGACGAGAGTTAGCTTCTGCTGAAAGCTGAAAAATGCTGCCTATCTAGCTAACCTTGTGAAAGATTCTCCTGCATTTGTAATTCTGGAAAACAATATCGACGAGGCTGCCATTGATTGGGCACTGGATCGAATCCAAGAGGAAGTTAGCTATGGCAACCCCCTTCCTCTCTTTCGGTACCTTTGTTCCAGCACTGCGGAAAGAGTCGCCGACCCTTCCTTGCCAGCCTTCGAGTCCGGACTTCCAAGTGATCTAGCCCAAGCTGCTTGTTATGACTTCCGCATCTTTCAAGGCGTGCCCGACAGAAGTCAGGCTTTTCCAGCTAAGACATTACCTGCCCCAGCCGTACCTATCCGACCATCTTCCAACAGGCGCAGCTCTAGAGGGCCTTGATGACTTTTACCTTGCTTTCCATTTTACTTTGTAGCACTTTACTTTTTCCTCTAGGTTGTAACCCAGGAACTTTTTACTTTAAATGAAATTATGAACTTTTTTCTGCTTTCTTCTCTATCTCGTATACCCCCAATTTAAGTTTATGAAAATAAAATCAATATACTTAAATTAAGATGGACAGAATGAGAAAAATAATACTTTATTCATCAGTAACTTGAATTACAATATATTGAAAGTACTTTTTCAAGTGTTCGACGTTCCAAGGATGGAGGATTTGATTTTTGTAGGTAAAATTTGTGTTGCCTTACTAATTCCTTGCAACAGCTTGATGGAGATGTTAGACTTGTCTAAGATCTTTACCAGCATGGTCGTTGTCCGCCTTAGCTTCGCAGACGACCTCTAACTTTGCCAAAGCATCGGCCTTGGCACTTTTGGGACTTGAGTACTTGCTTGACTTGTACCCCACAGGTGTTGTTCCTTAGACAACCTCACCTGAAACCGGTCACCTTTTAACAACCTTTTACTTTCAAGGACTTTTTACCACGCCTTGTAGGGTTGTGTGGTAGCATTTCCTCGAGGACAGTTGTTCTCTTCTGACTTGCCCCACCCTCATAGAAGTATGAAACTTTATCATTTGGTGGTAAGTTGACGCAACCTCCCTCAGTCCATGAATCGTGGGTCTTCCCAGTATTGCATTGTAGGCGGAGTTGTCATTGACCATCAAGAAATTGACGAAGTGCAGGACGACATTGTCTCCTTTGCCGAAGGTCACTGGGAGTTCAACTGACCATTCAAGAATTAAGTGCTCATGCCAAACCCGACTAGGGGTGTCGAGCTCGGCTTGAGCCTTTCCCTTCCCAACTTCATGGCATCGTAAGCCTTCAACGACAACATATCCGCCGAGCTGCCTCCGTCGATGAGGATCCTTCTGAAACAGATGTTGGATATGGTTAGGAACACCACTAAGGCGTCGTTGTGTGGCTGGTGCAGGGCTGCAGCATCAGCAGCAGTGAAGTCCAGTTGCTCATCCACTGCTTCCATTATACGCACTTCTTCGCCCCTTAGGGTGCCTCTAGTCTGCCTCACTTTGTCCTTTCGACTTCGGTTGGAAGCTTTGCCATCCGGCCCTCCGATGATGGTTCTGATCTCTAGAGGCGGTGGCGACTTTTCACCTCCATTTTTCTTGTTAGGGGACTCAGATACTTTTTCACCCTCTCCCAAGTACTTGTCCAGTCGTCCTCATTGAATGAGAGACTCTATGAACTCCTTGAGGTCGTAGCAGTCCGAGGTATCGTGGCCATGGTCCCTGTGAAATAGGCAATACTTTCCCTATTTCTTTTGTTGAACCCTGCCTTAATTCGGCTTGGCCACTTCAGCCCCTCCTTATCTTAAATTTCTATCAAGATGTGTTCTATGGGAATTTCCGTGGGAGTGTATCTCTCGAACCGGCTAGGGGGTACCCCTCGTCGTTCGACCTTCTCTTTTTTCACCGGGCGCTCTTCCGCCCTTCGTTTTCGCGTTTCCTTGTAATCAACCTCGAGACGGCTGTCTGACTTCTCGCGCTCTGGTAGGGAGTGCCTTTCTTCTGTGCCTTCTCGGGAGTTGACCTGCTCCCCTGCTCTCATGTACTTTTGTGCTCTAGTTAGCAGCTCAGCATAAGTTAGCAGAGCCTTTTTCCCAGCGACTACAATAATTTTTCATCTCTGAATCTGGCAATGACTGCTGCGAGAGTCGTGCTGTCGAAATACTCTTCGACGTCCACCGCCTCGCTGTTGAAGCCCAAAGAGTCTCCTTGCTTCTTTGCCTCACTGTTAGTAAGCGTGTAACTAATTTCTTCTGATCTCACCCTCTCACGAATTGGGTGACAAATGCCCTGACCAGCTCTCTGAAAGAGGCAATGAACTTGCGTTTGAGCTGTCTGAACCATCTTCGGGCTGGTTCTGTGAGCGTGAATGAGAACGCTCTGCACTTGATCGTCTCTCGGACTCCATAGAGTTCCATCCATGCCCGATAGGAATCTAGGTGCTCCAGTGGATCCGTAGATCCATCATACTCATTGATTGCAGAGAGCTTGAACTTTGTCGGAACGGACTCCTCCATGATTTTGTCAGTGAAGGGGGGATCGACCTGGTCGACCAGGCTGTCCAGGTCTCGTCCGTCTTGGTCCTGCGCCTTCTTCATGCTCCCCAACTGGTCTTGGAGAAGACGAAGGTGGGCCAGCCAAGGTTGTGCCTCACCCCGCCTCTCTTCGGCGTTGGTTGATCACATCTCTGAGATCTGCTCCCAAGTCCGATCCCGCCGTACGGGCACTTGGAGTTTTAGAGGGATGTGGGGTGGATGATCCTCTCGTGGTACTCCTTGGCTGGCTACTTTGGACTGACTGCGTCTGAGAAGACTCCGTTGTTTTGGATCCGATCCTTTGGTGGACCGAATGTTCTTTCTCCGGTCATTACCGCCCAGTCGAAGTCGCTCGACTACTTTTTTGTGCCAGGAATGCGCCTTTTTTGGCGCCTCCGTGGCTGGAGCTTTCCCTTTAATAGGGTCCCGGACCAGCGGAGCTGACTTTTCTGCCACAGCCTTTTTCTTGGTCGGCTGTCGCTGCGCCGCCTCCTGTAGCGCCTGTTGGTTCCCAGCGTCAACTGTCTGAGCTGGAGGGGGTTTCCGGATCAACTCTACCAGGCGGCTCAAACTCTCTGTCATCTCTTGCACTTGTTCCTCTAAAGCCGTAAACTTTGGATCCGCACGCTCTAGTTCTTGCCTGGCTACTGCACCCTCAGGATTTGGGTAGTTTTCGACATGAATGACGTTATGTTCTCTAGAGGCAATCCTCCTCGGAGCGTGCTCGGCGTCCGATTCTTCATCGACACCGTGGTGGTGGCCGTTTTTAATGTTCGACATTTTTTGCAGGAAAATGGTTTGGATATTAGCATTTTTTAGGTGTAACACTCTTTCGTCCCCACAGACGGCGTCAACTCTTGATGCCCAAAAAAGGTTAACGGATATCCACAGTAAATTTGTTTTAACTGAGGACGAAAAGACCTGCAAAAAAGCGAAATTAGGACACACCGGTGTGGTGTGAGCCACATGGCCTCCGATGCCTAAGTCAAAAACGCAATTTAGGAGAATTGTATCAGACTTTAGGAAATTGAGTAAGAGTACTCAGCTTAGCTTAGGATCGGGTCCTTTAAACATAAATTAAAATTTGATTTTTAGGCATCTTTAAATTTTAATCACTATTTATAATTTATATTAAGTAAAAAGCACATAGGAAATAAAATGCACAATGATAATTTTAAATTTCAATCACTATTTATAATTTTTTTTCTTTTTTCATGTGCTTTTTAATTAATCTATATTATAAATAGTGATTAAAATTTAAAATTATAAATTTGACCATGATAAATATATAATTTTGTAGATTTTTTAAAAAGTAACTTAGCCATTTTTTTTCTTAAAATTTTATATTTTATAATTCAAAAATTATTTATTTAATTAATTTTAACCAAAAAAAAAGTATTTAACATAATAAAAATAGTTATATACACATCTTAAAAAAAAAAAGTTATATACATAAATATAACTAAATTAAATTTTGATTTAATGATATTTTTTAGTTTTAAAATTTTAAAAATATTATATTAAAATAAAATACACATGCAACACACGTATAAAATTTCTAGTATAAAAAAAAACACATACAACCCCACCAAAATGTTTATTCTAATGAGATATTGACCGTAACTTTTTAACTAAACTACATTTAAACGAGCTATTTTTTGTATATGTTTTACTAAAATTTACATCTAAACTAGTTATTATTTCGACTATTCCACAAAATATACATTCAAATAAGTTATTGACTACATTCAAACAATCTATGTTCAAAAGATTCCTTGTGCGGTCATTGAGGAATACTTAGGCTTAGAGGGTGATATGATATATATAAGTCAAGGATAATAAATCCGCACAGCGAAGCGTAGCCAAGCAAGCGCAGCAAAGCCAATTGACCTTGTTTATCGGGATCAGGGCTTAAGCTACTATTAAGTCAAGAAGAGGGAGAGCAGAGGTTTACTTCTTTGGGCAGACGAGCTAGCTGTTGTGTCTTCAGTCTGTAAATCAGGGAACACTAACAAGTAGCCCTAAGGTGGAGATTTGGAGTGAACCCGAACGAAAAGAAGAACTTGTCCAGTACGCTACAATCCCATGGCAATAAAGTGTACAACATATGTTGTCAGAAGCTAACTCGAAAATCTTTGTGAGTTAACGTTGACCCACTGACTAGAAGTTCCATTTCAAATTGAATTTTTTTTAATCATTCTATGTATTCATGGAATAAGTGATGATCCAATGACTCTTACTCAGAGAATCTTTTATTTAGCTTAGGGTTAAATTATTTAGTAATTCATCATTCTAAAATCACTCAAACCTTAAGACGATTGTAAAGTGGGGCGTATTTAGTTATTCATCATTCTAAAATCACTCAAACCTTAAGACGTTTGTAAAGTGGGGCGTTGACTCAATTGTTGGGTAAAAACTCAGTTAAACACCATTATCACCTATTTAATAGTAACAATTGGTAATTGATTTTCTTTTATTTGAAGCAGTAGTATTTGTGCTCCCTTCTCATAATCGGTAAGAAAAAAAAAAAAGAAAAGAGAGAGAGAGATACCCTAGCATAATCCCAAAACCTCTCACCAAAACCCCTCTCTTCTTCGACGCCTCGGTTCTTTCTCAAACTGTGCTCATCTTTCTCTTTCTCTCTGTAATCGAATGTGAAAGCGTAACGCACCGAAGCTTGGAAGCTAACATGGTGGCCAATTGATACCGCTGAGGCAATGAGCCAGCTTCAGAGGAGCTTGTTCTTGGCCACTCCTTCCAGTAACGCCATTTCTTCCTCTGTATTTTCAACTAATCCATCTGCTTCATTCTCGCGACTCGCTCCTTTCATGGCTAAGGTTCTCATATTCTTCCAACTGTTCTACGCAGTTTTGTATTATTTATTTATTTTCTTTTCGTAGTTTTCTAAAACACAACTCTTGCGACTCTGTTTTATAGAATTGTCTGGCTGCTAGCATTGTATTAGAGCTGAATTTATGTACATTATTAAAATTTTTCGGAAATGATCAATAGCATATTACTAGGAATAGCTTTCCGAGAGTTGCAATTTTGTGTGGGCTTGGATTTTTGTTAGCAACAAGCAAACTTCTGGTGTTGGACATTTTGGCTACTTCCGTTCATTTGTTCGTTCTCTAAATGTTTTCGAGTGATATAGTGAATTTATATCTTTATCGCGGCAGCAGTGTGTTTGTTTCTAATCTCTCATTGCAGTTTCGTATGTTGTTTTTGAATGATTTAATTCACACTCCTAATTTTTTTTTTGGATAAAAAAAAATTTCATTAATTGAATGAAATTACAAAGGAGGACAAGGCCATTACAAAAGAGATTTCCAATTGTTTACAAGGATATCATAGCTATAATCAAGAAATAATGGTGATTGTTTGCACCATGATATGATGAGGATAGTAACATTTTCAATGAAAATAGCAAAGCTAGATTCCTTTTCCTGGAATAATCTGTTGAGCAGAAGGCCCTCACAAAATTCTCCCATAACAGTTTTTTCTTTTCCTTGAACGGGTGATCAGTGATAGTATTAGTCTATTGTAGGAGGGAGCAGGCGTCCCCAGGGAGGGTTAGATTCAAGTTGAATGATTTTCGAATTATGTCCCAAAATCTATACATGATCTTTGCAAACCGCACACCAATTAGGGATAAGATGTACGTAGGCAATCTTCTCTCTGTAGTTTCTCATTTGTATCGATAGCTTTGTTAAGTAATTCCCATAGAGAAAATTTGACCTTCTGGAGTATTTGTCTTTCCAAATTTTGTAATGTATGTTCGAGTTGGCATGATCCATAGTCTCACGGAGGTCACTGATAAGGGAGTGAATAGTGAAGATTCCATCAAGTTCCTTGTTCCATATGCAGTGATCTTCTCCATCATCAATGTGACCTTCATTTAGCAACTGAGTTAAAAGGCAAGCCTAAGTAATGTCCTCTTCTTTAAGGCTCCTCCTCAAGTACAAATTCCAAGATCTGTATTCTTCATTCGTTCCATGCCTCTTTAACAATTTGATTTTTTTTTAGTAGATAAGGCTTAGGTTAGGGGAAACTGATATTGGAGAGGGGAGAGATTAATCCAAAGATCCTTCCAAAATAGTGTGGCCTTACCATCCTCAATCACGTGAGTGATTCTATCGTGTATAAGATGAGCATATGTAGAGAGTCTTCCAAGGGCCTCTAGATTCCGTGTTTGATAGGATCTTCAGTTTGATACTTATAGGATCGAAATCATACTTCGCGTCTATAATTTTCCTCCATAGGACAGATTTCTCTCTCCCATATCTCTAAATCCATTTCTAAAGTAAAGCTTCATTCCTCGTTCTGAGTTTCTGAATACCAGTGCCACCGAGCTCAATAGGGCCAGCAGCATTATTCCAGTTAACAAGATGAATGCCACCATTATCACTATTACTCTTCCAAAGGAAGTTTCTATAAAGTCTTTCCATCCATCTAACGATTTTGGATGGCATATGGAACAAGGGCATATAGAATGTTGGCAAATGTAGCTTGAATGAGGATGAGGTGACCCCCTTTAGATATATCATATATGGTTATTTTTCTATGAGATCTTCTCAACCACTGGTTCCCAGAAAGATGTGTTCTTGGGGTTACCATTTAGGGTCAGCTTCCAACTTTGCATCCATACTTGTTAGCAATGAACATCAGGTCTTGTTCGCTGATATTGATGCCCATAATTTCAGTTTTTTGGACATTTATCTTTAAGCCTGAGGCATCTTCAAAGGCCTTTATAGTCTTGAAAAGTCCTCTAATGAATCTGAGATCAAATCTAGAGAAAAGAAGAGTGTCATCGGCCAAGTGAACGTGATTAGATAGAAAAAATAGATTTGTCTTGCTGCAAAGATTAGAGAGAAATTGTATGTAAAGTTTTGAAATTTAAGTGAGGTCTCAATCTTCACAAAATTGAAAGAGTTGCAAGTTTTATACATGCTTGAATTTTTGCTAACGAACTCCTTGTAAACTTCTGGTATTTGACAATTTAGTTACTTTTGCTTGTTCTTTTTTTAAACGTTGGAGTGGCTTAGTGAATTTATGGTTTTATGGTAGAGTGATAATGTGTCTTGTCTTTGACTTATCTCTCTTCGCAGTTTGATTGGTTGTTTTTGAGTTTTTAACATTCAGACTCATAAAATCTTGTTTATTGATTGAAAATATTAGCAAACATTTTTAAACTTAGATGAATAACATGTACGTCTCCCTAAGAAGCACGGACAAGAATACGAACACGGACATGACAGGACACGACGACACGTCAATTTTTAAAAAACTAGCACATGGACATGCTGAAGGCACGATAATATTTATTTATTTATATATATATATAGCACAAAATAATAACATAAAATGCATTGGTAATTGCACTAGAACAAAATATGTTAGGTTACAAGTTACATTATCCAAATTCTAATATCCAACAAAATAAAACAAGTTAAAGTAGATATTAAAGAGAAAACAATTAAACAAAAAATCTAAAGTTCTAAGTAGTTTTCTTTTCCTTGCCTAACCCTTTCATTTAAAGTTTGAATGAAAAGCAAAAATAACAAAAAGTGAAGAACAAAATCCTAAAAAAAAAAAAAAATCCACTAGTTTGTACCCAAATGAACGAAGAACATGTGAAAACAAAAATAGCTAAAAGTGAATAGCATCCCAGATTAGTATCTTCATTCCAAGAAAAGCAAAAATAACAAAAATATAAGAACAAAGGAATACAAACCTTCAACAGTTTTCACAAGATTGCAGAAACACTAGATGAGAAAATGCACAAAATGATTTGTCTTCACACAACAGCTCAGAGTCGATTGGTCTGGTCAACTAAGAAGCCAAGAACAAAAAGAGAAGCCGAGAATAACGAACAAAGCAGATTTCCACAGGAAAATGGATCGTCAAAGAGCAAAGAAGAAGATAAAGAAGCTAAGAGGTGGATGGCGGCAAAAAAAAAACACATAGAGATAGAGTGTCGGAGAAAGTTTCTTTGCTTTATATTATATTAGATTACCCTTTATTTAAGTTTAACATAAAAGAATGTGGGTTTAAAAGTGTGCTTAATTTGGTTACTTCTGTTCACTTGTTATTTTTCTTAATATTTTGGAGTGGCACAATGAGTTGTACTGTTATTTTGGTGATAATATGTTACTTTATTTGGTGCTTGTGTTACAGTTGCAGAGCAGAACTCTTCCAAGTTATACTTGCAAATCCATACCTGTTTTACCTCTTACCACTGCTTGTAATTACGCCAGATGTTCTCAGCTTGTTTTTCGAAAAGGTGGAGTAACATTTTCTATCAAGACAGAACATGCAAGGGCTGGGCAATATCGTACATGTGATGGGCCAAATTGTGTTTTCACCCTATTTTCCCGCTTAACATTGGGATTTCCTCATTCAGTTGCATTATCAAATGCTTCTAACAGAAAGTTGTTAAATGACAGTTTTACACCTAAACTTCCTAATTATGGAGCTTTTGGAAAGAAGTTCTTTTCTCAATCTAGGGAAGCACCAAACGAAACTGACAATAAGAATGTTAAATACAGAAAAAATGGGACATGCACTTTCCCATTTGAAGGATTGAATACAAAATGGAAGAGTGCAAAGCCTGTTGCTTCATCTAGGGTAAAGAGAACTAGCGCTTCAGGATCCTCAAGCTTCACTAGTATTGATGGGACAAATTCAAGCGAGCAGATGGTTGGGGCTAGTAAGGAGGCAGATGTAGTTTCGCCTAATTCTGCTTCATCCAGTAAGAAAACATCTAAGGGTGGTAAAGAAAAAAGGTCAGGGAGCAAGAAAAAAAAGGAAGCTATATCTTCAGCCAATCCTGCAAGTGTCCAAGTAGTATGCAATGATGGTCAGTCAAACAGCTACGTTAGTAACGACGATGATCTGAATCGTATACAAGATCCACAGGTTAGTAAATAGTAGTTGATGGTTGATTTTAATCCCTTATCCTCCTTTTATTGCATTATTTAACTAACAGTGTAGTTATTTTTCAGAAAAAATTGATCGGGGATACTTCTAATGGTTCTGCTTCAACAAAAAAACAATCAAATAATAAAAAAGGCACCTCTAGCAGGAAAAGGGAAGCTAAAAAAGATGTTGATAAGATGCCACAAAAGCAAAACCTAGTAGTGGATGCAAAGGGGATGTCTCAAGTACAAACAACTTTGAAGCAGCTATATCCCCCAATGGGAAAGTCTGTTATGGTGGTAGAATCTGTTACAAAGGCAAAGGTTATTCAAAATTATCTTGGTGATATGTTTGAGGTGCTTCCTAGCCATGGCCATGTTAGAGACTTGGCTGCAAGGTCAGGATCTGTTAGACCTGATGATGATTTCAGTATGTTGTGGGAGGTTCCATCTCCTGCATGGACTCATCTTAAGAGCATAAAAGTTTCCTTAAATGGGTACATTTCTGTCTTTTGTGCTAGCTTGGCCTGCATGCAATTGTATTTTTTGCTTGCGTTATAATGATTTTTTATGTTTACACACATTTGTTATGTCTACTCTGCCTTCTTTTCTTTTTCCCTCCGTTTCCTTCAGATTCAATTTGAATCTTATTTTGCTTTGTATTATTTCTCAGAGCAGAGAACCTTATTCTTGCATCCGATCCTGATCGTGAAGGCGAGGCTATTGCTTGGCATATAATTGAGATGTTGCAGCAGCAAGATGCCTTACACAAAGGTATTAGTATATCAAGGGTTGTGTTTCATGAAATAACTGAGTCTTCTATCAAGAGTGCCTTGCAATCTCCTAGAGGAATTGATACAAACTTGGTACAGGCTTACCTTGCACGCCGTGCTTTAGATTATTTGATTGGCTTTAATATTTCACCATTATTATGGAGGAAATTACCAGGTTGCCAATCTGCTGGGCGTGTTCAATCAGCTGCACTCGCTCTAATATGTGATAGAGAAATGGAAATTGATGAATTTCAACCACAAGAATATTGGACTGTTGGGATTGAGTTAAACCAAAAAGATCCTCGTTCTTCAGTCGAAGAATTTCCAGTTCCTGCACATTTAACCCATTTTGATTCTAAGAAGTTAAATCAGTTTTCAATTTGCTCCAATACAGAGGCAAAAAATATAGAAACTACACTGATGTCAGTAAATTTTCAAGTGCTTAGCTCTAAAAAGAATAAAGTACGGAGAAACCCTCCGATGCCATATATAACATCTACACTTCAGCAAGATGCAGCAAACAAGTATAATTTTCCTGCTACTTATACAATGAAGGTACATGGTTATTTTTTTCCCGCTCATCATGAAGTTCTCCATGTTAGAAGATAATGCAGTCATGCTGAGTCAAAATTTTACTTCGATCAGCAGTAATATAACTGGTCTTTTCCCCTATTAATATATGGTAGCTACTAATGAAGTTTTGAGTTACTGAATTTTGGTACTTATGCTAGTTGTAAGACCCCTTCTTGACTAACCAGTTGTAAGAGCCTTGTGGACAGCAAGACCCTTGACTAAGTAATCGTGGAGTGTCATAGTTCAAGACATCTTAACAAGAGCGTTATTTATGAAGTGTTGGGTAGTTGTTCGAATATTAGACTCTGGGAGTTATTTCCTTCACATCTCTCTTATAGGAGGTATCTTAGTTCATGGCAAGGAACCTCAAGGCTATTTATTGTGTGGTTGGGAAATAACATTATTCAGAGTCAAACTTGTTTGATGGTTTCTTCTTTCTTGCGGGACTTAATACTCAAGATAGGTTACGAGGTAGATACCTTGTTTTTTTTTCTTCTTGTCTTCAAGTTGGTGTTATATGCAGAAAAGAAGTTGAAACAATGAAGTCACTCTTTTCGCTTGGCGTTCTTTCTCGTGAAGTCATTGGCAAAAACTTTGGACGCTTCCTTTTTGTGCCACAAGAATTAGTCAACCTTTTTTTTGTTTTCAATTGGAAACATAACCCATTTCAGACGAAATAGAATAAAAAAAGAAGTCCTAATAAATAGTATTATAACTTACATTCTGAATGTTTACCTGGTACATCTTTTGCTTTCACCTTTTTGTATAAATGTATATGTGGAGGTTGACAAACTACTCAATGCAACATGAGTATTTGTGGCTTCATGTGTGATTTAAGACTTTGTGCAAGAGTTCTTTTCTTTTTTTTCCTTTATATCTTGACAACTTAGAAATGCGGGGGTGTTTTTTCTACTGCTCCTGCCACTTTTATGACTTTATGTGCAGCTTGCGCAAAAACTATACGAGGGAATTCAGCTGGCTGATGGAAAGGCAACTGGCTTAATTACCTATCCGAGAACAGATGGGCTACATGTAAAACTTTCTTGCTGTCAACTAGCCTCTCTGCTATCTCTTGTTATTTCTTTACCTAGGCAGATGGCTTTATCTTGTTGCTAATAGTCTGTTTTTGCATATTAATTCCATATGAATTTTTGAGATTCCTCTGGAATTTGTGGCTTTATCTTAGGATGATGTTCTGTTTCACTTTTGTCTTGTTCTGTGCTGTTTTGTCATTTTTGATAATATTTGTTTCATCTGGTCTGACTCCTTTTTGCTTGAACTGCTTCCTGATTTAGATTTCTGATGAAGCTGTTAAGGACATTCGCTCCTTGATTATTCAGAGGTTAAAGTTCAAAACCCCACTTTAACAACTTTATAACTAGCTTGAAAAGTTTTGCGACAACCTTTTAAGGCAAATGATTTTCTGGAAGGCTACATCTTTATGTTGTAACTACTAAAGCTGTGGCTCCCTTTCAATTGGGGATGCTATTTATTTTACTTTTCTAGATGTAATTTATATTCCCTCCATTCTAAAAGGGTTTTATTGCAACTAATTTTTTATTCCGTTTGCAGATATGGACCGAGTTTTGTATCAGAAAATGCACGCAGATTTTTTAAAAAGGTCAAGAATGCTCAAGAGGCTCATGAAGCAATCAGACCCACTGATGTGCAACGATTACCATGTAATCTTGTACTTTCTTTTTCATTTATCAATGAAAGCTGCTGTTTTCTATAAAAAAAAGTGAATATATTGTTTTGGCCCGGAAACCTA